>JAXCHB010000214.1:2545000-2686187 GCA_036926305.1 Uropetala carovei
TTTGTTATTGACAAGATTTCATTCCGTATTTCGTTTCTTTATCATTTGCTTTATTAAAACTTTGAGTATGCTTCGTAGATTTTTGGACGTGTTTATACTGTACGGACAGGTATTTCTTAGGGAATGCGCAGCATTATTCCGGCTGGGTTGTTAGGCGGGATGTATCGAGAAACCTATTTTAAGATGTACTAGAAAGGTAGTGTTTGATAGTGTAGGCTAGATTGGAGATACAGTCGTATATTTACTTAAGAAAAAGTGTTTATCAATGAAATGCTCGTGCTTGTAGTATGTTTTAGCCACAAAGACCCTTCAAAACAAAACCGATACAAACTTTTGATTTTTTTTTAAACTTCAATAACTTGAAGTTGTCGAAGCTCTCCTTAGTCTTCCGCGCGTTGCTTTTGAATGGAACTGTATCCAATTTGATCTCGTTCTAATAATAGCGGTGTTTCATTTTGGTATAATTTAAACAACTTATTTAATCTCACAATTTCACATCAAAATACTTTTCGACCGAGAATATGAAAATAAATATTCTAATAGTGCAATCGGATGAGTTTAATGTTTTGTGTCGACTGCTGATGTGAAATGGTGCAGTAATTTTTATTATTGAAAATGGCTGTAGTAGTAATGCGTTTCAAACTTTTAAAAGAAAAAAGTGGCATAATTTAAATTTGGCCTAGGAAATAAAAAAATTAACAGTAATCCGAAAGAACGTTCGATTGTAAATTTCTCGAAAACAGAAATAATTCGAAATATTTTTTGAAATATTTCATCTATAACAAAAAACCGTCCTTCCATTGATGTTATTACTTTATCATATAATGAGAAAGTATTATAATCCCAAAAAAATTCATTCTCGATATTTTGATGGAAATATACAGAATATAAACTACGAAGAAATAGTTGACATTGCACAATAATTAAGGGCAGTGTATTCAAGGAAACTTCAACAACAATTTGATTTCCTCAAAAACGGCTCCAAAGATTTTTATCAAATTTCGTTCAGTTACTTGAGTTTACGTCTGCAATAATACTACATAGTTCACATTTCTCAAAAAAATTAATAAAAGGCTATTTTATTCTAGGCAACTGGAACAACAATTGGATTTTCTAAAAAAACGGCTCATACGATTTTCATCGAATTTCGTATAGTTATTTAAGATGACGTTTGTAATGATTCTATATGGTTCATATTTTTTAAAAGATAACTAAACGACGCATTAGTATAAGTATGAAAAAGTTTGTACAACGGACATTGTACCGATTTATTTTTTCTTGAATTAGTGGCGTCGTATAAAATGTAATAAATTTTTCCTTTTTACCAATCCACTCAAGAGGACTTCCTTGGAAGGCTTTTTAAGAAGGAATTTAAGGTATTTCGCGGAATCAGAAGTTTTCCACTTTCACCTTCTAAATCGTCGTTCTCCCGTTCTATATAAAACAATACCCTCGTAAGATTTCCACGTTCGCCTTTTTCCTCTTCTCCTCCTGACGAATTTCCGAAATTTCGGTACGAAAAATGTATTTATATTGCCTCTTTTTTTCTCATCTCTCCACTCTGTCATAGGCTTCCGTCTTCCAACGGAATGTCATCTAGAATTTTCCTCTTTTCTCGTGCATGACCTTTTCAGGTCTCTTCCACGGACAACCTACGAGTTTTTCCCCGAGATTTCTGACGGGATAATCGCTTTAGTAACACCTTAGGTATGAACGCCGCTGCTTCTGGCATGATAAAGGATGGGCGACTGTTTGATCACTCGCCTCGGTGCTATTTTCAAGCGTTTGACGATTCTTTACAGAAATATGTACTATACTTCCAGATTACGAAAAGCCGATTTTTCGTGTCTTTCTCTAATAAGTATATGAGAGGATGATTTGTTAGTACGAGAGTCCTTTTATGGGATAAACGTTTGTCTTCCTCTTCGCATTTTTATTCGTCTTGTTGAGATTGATGTGACGCATTTTCTAGCGAAGCGGTTTCTATGATGCCTTTTGATTTTTCGTGTGTTTTACTAATCCTTTTGCTACGCAGCATTGGAAAAAGTACGTATTATTTTTTATCATGAGGTAGCATGTTGAGTTTTCTATTCATCCATTTTTTTCTGAATATTCCTTATATAGTACCTAAGTACATGATGACCTACAAAATGGTAGCGCTCTTCCTTGAAAGAGAAATTCCAAATTTTAAGTAACTTCATACTATAGTCTTTATAAAAGAGTTTAGTGACTAACTTCGAACTAACGAAATGAGCAAATTTTCCCTTTCCTAGAGAAACCTTTTTGGACATTCAGTGCTACTGAAAGGACTGTCAAAAATACCTTTTAAGTGGTAAACTTATTAACATTTAGTTTGTCACTTGATTTTTTCCTATAAAATACCTGCTTATGAGATATATTAAAACAATTCTCAAATGAGTACCCGAAGAGATATATATATATATAAATATTTATGTCTTCCTCGTAAGAATGTCATTACAAGCAGTTTTTATGTAAAGTTTTAATTTTATCAAGAAAAACTGCAATTACCGGGAATCGAACCTTGGTCTTCGACTAGCCGGGCAGATATTCTATCACAGAACTATCGTAGCAGATTCCATTTAAGAAGGCGATGATTTTTTGATATCGCATAATTAAAAAATATTATTGTTAATTGATAATTTTAACAGGTTATATTTTTCTGTCAAAGTTGGTACTCCATAAATCAATATCAGGCAAAAACTTAATACGAAGCATATAACTGGTATTCCAGTTGAACTTTTCCATATATTTATAACTATTAGAGCATTACCTACGATAGAAAAAACGATATTATACAGTTATATGGTGAGTTTTAAATGGAAGTGCCTTAACGTTTCCTCTAAAAAAAAAAAAAACTCGTTTTTCACTGCCTTAAAATATTTATGAGACGATCAGAATTTCTTCCTCGATCACTGGAATAGAAAATGTACTTTCGACAGCGCCGTAAAATAACATTGATTTTAAGAAAGTGATTTTAATCGCTACATTTCGTCTCCTAACGGCATCGCAAAAGATATATTCATTCTTTGTTTTGAAATCGAGCAGGTGACGGATAGTAGCAAAACGCGAAGATGATACAAGTTTTATCGATGTTGCGAAAGTATATTAACTCTCCCACGTCGAAGGGGCTTTAGAATACCGGTTCGAGTCACGCTTAAGGCGCTCAACCTTCACACCTACGCACGCACGATCACGCACGGTTCGGACAGCAAGTCCGATGATGCACCGCGCATTCCGGTTGACCGCATCGATCTTGTCGAGGAGGAAATTCCTAACCATAAATAGGAGACGCCCACGTCCGTTTAAAATCGGGCGAAAAGAGCAGCGGCTGGAGAAAGAGGGGAAACTGAAGGTGAAAGTCGGATCGCAGTAGTGGGAGTTTATGATGAGGAGTTTAGGATATGCGGAAGGAGTGGGACGCAGGAAGTGGAAAGGAGGGGGAGAGAAAGGATACGTATAGACGTTTTGAGATCAAGAGAGAGAGAGAAAGAGGTGGAATCCTTCGAGAGAAGGAGATTATTGAAAGAAAGGGCGGATAGAGAGAGAAAAAAACGTTTTATTATTTTTTTTTTTCGGTCTTCAAGGGAGTTCCACAAGGGAGCTGTCCAGGACCCATCCCAATTGAGCGAAAGTTCTCGCTCACGAAATAATAAAAATAAATAAATAAATAAAGAACGCTACTGTTTCGCAGTGGGAAGGCGACAATCCTAAGAGTCACACCTTTTTTCTCTTTCTCAATTCATAATGCGCTCGCTGCCATAGCAACCGGAGAGGATGGGGAGGGGGGGGGGGGAGGCGCGCCCTAAAATAGCGAGCTGCGATTGTTGCCTCGCCACCTTCTTTTTTTTTCTGAATTAATACGGGGTCGAGTGAATATGAATGAGAAGCGATACGAATGAGAGGCGGCGGTCTCCGCGTCCTCGATAGAAGTTCGCTCAAGAAATGTTCGCTTTTGTAAGTGGTTTTTCGGGACACTTTTTTAATGAGGAATTTTAAGAGTTTTTTCATGCGAATTGCTTGATGGGAAATTTTAAAAGCTAGAAGGCTATATCGGTTGAGGAAAACCGACGCGAATCACGAAAATACCGGTTAAATTGCGGCAGTATAGTGAATGTTACGATCGATTAAGTTTTAGTTGCATTCAAATTTTAATTAATTTCAAGACGCTATATTTTTAGTTGAATTTGTTAAACCAAGAGAGTTATCTCCTATTTGGGATGATCCATAGGGTGATTGCATTTATACGTTGCATGTATCGAAATGATTATATGCTTGGAAAATAAAGATGATGTACGATATAAAGGTCGCAAAAGTTTTCAATAAATAATTGTCGTGTGTCCCAAGCACCATGGGAATATCGGTTTTTCTTGTAACCTTTTCCTTTTTGGAACACATAGTTGGTCGGATTGTTGAAATTGCGTCAGCCGTTTGATAATCCAAAAAATAAATTTTGAGTTATCTCGGCAATAAGGCTTCAATAAAAGCTGGGACTTCTACCTTGGAATCTTTTGATAATCAAGAATCTCAAGTTTCCTCTCGTCTGACATTTTCTTTTGTCATGCCTTAAATACACTACTTTAAAATCATAAATATTCTAAAAGTCACTCATACGCCGAACGGTTCTGCTTCACATACGTTTTTAATGTAGCTTTGTCGATCATGAGAATATTTCCATCCATTCCATTTATCCACAGATAGACGAATTTCCGTAAACAGTTCAGTTCAGGAAAATGGCGTCTTTAAGAGTTGGGATTCTTCTACTAGAGTAATTTTTTATGTCCAAGGAGCTCCAGTTTCATTCCGACCGACTTGATGCCTATAAAATTTATAATTTTTTGTTGTCAATTGCAAATTATAAATATTCTAAAAGACTCAGCTTTTGATCGAAGCGCTTAATATCTGTCGAGCGTACCCAACAATGAAAATGTTTCCACTCGAATTTTCCGCAAAATCTTTGCATTCGTCGAAAATACTATTCGGTAAATTCAGATAGCCTATTTTCATTTTCGCCCAAAATTGCCAATTACCAAGAAATATTTTCAGCGTAGGAAAACGAAGCTTAGGACGAAGTGTTTTATTTTTCAGAACATTGTGAAAGGTATTTCCTTATAAATCACATCATAATAGAAGAAGGATTATTTTTTAAAAAACACTCGCTGATAGTAATAATGAAACGTAAAGGTAAACAAATTTTGAATGCGATGTCAAGTCTGTTTGTTAGCACAACTTTACATGTATGAGAACGAAATTTCAAACTCTCTCTCTCTCTCTCTCCAACGGACCAAGCGGATAAAATTCTGTCAGTTTCCCTGAAAAATTTATCACCTCCATTCATATGGAGCATTATTCCACGCCAAAGACAATAGAGCCATAATTTCATCTCCATAATCGTCGTGAACGAAACGTATCACATAATTTACACATATTCGCCTTTTCGCAGCAATTATTGTATGATCAACATACAGAAGTCAGAAAATGCTAATGTAGTTCGGTTCCACCAGGTGAAAGTTTAATTTCTAAATTTCTAACAAAAAACAGGTACTCACATAATAAGCATTTATGTCCTTGCGCCTAAATGCATTTAAGGAAAACCTTGTTCAACTTATCCTTCGCCGCATCCTAAACATCTTTACAACCCTTCCATAAGGGGTTTCAGCTATCCTTTAAAAGGTGTCTATACCCTCTCCAGCCATTTCTCCTCTCTCTGTAACAGGGATGGCAAATGATTTTTGAGTCTCGTGCCGAGAAAGTGATGTGAACCATTAGAATTTTTTCCGCGTGCCACTAGTTAACTCCTTCTCTGAGAAACTTAACAGTATATACAGAAAATACGAGCTGGCGCGTGCCAAGTAAAATCGCTTGCGTGCCACTTCCGGAACGTGTGCCACGTATTTGCCATCCCTGCTCTATAGGTACCGTAACTCGATGAAGATTTTTCACCTGCTATCATTTCCCCATTAATTTCCATAACGCTCCCTAAAAATGTCTTAATTTATTTCGTATGTACATCTCTACCTTCTCCTCGATATAATATCTCCTCCCGAAAAAATATTATATTCATCTATCCCCAATCCCCACTCCATTTTTTTTTCGAAACTCTCACATCAAAGCGCTCTCTTAACGACCGAATTCGGGTGAGCGAGGTGAGTCCATTGTTGTCCTCTTTGGCTGCCATCCAGAGACGTCCAAAAACCTATGCTCCAGAGAGAGAGAGGGAGGCGGTTTTCGAATAAAAAAATATATATAAGCAAAGAAGTCCCTTTCTGCCCACCACCCTCCTATTTTCCTCCTCCCACCCTCCATCTCACACTCTCGTTTTGTATCTTCCGACCGCATTTTTTCCGTTAGCGACGAGCTAATGCGCGCGAGTGAGACCTCATTTGTTTTCACTCATTCCTTTCCATTTGGCGTTCTCTGATTCTTTCGTATCTCCCTCTTGCTAACTAGCACGTAAAGTCGAACATTTTTTTTATACCAGTAGTGTGTTATCGTTCTTTTCTCTTATTATTAAATTCAATTACTTTTTTGTTTAACACCTTGCTATAAGTATTTATTCCACCAACGTAATTGACGAAACGAGGAAATTTGGTATGCGTATATTTAGCTTTTCTTGATTGTTTTTTAAATGTAGTTATACCGCCACATATTCGGTTACCAGGATCTTGTTTTTAGTGCAATTAATTTGGAAATGTACCTTCAGAATTTCGGATTTCCATATTTTATACCTTCGGAGATGTTAACAAAAAGAATTTTTTTAATGGACCCCTATCCTATCCCGTATATTTTTCAAAAATAAAAGAATAAATGGAAACACATATCACATGCTCCCAGAAAGTTGCAATCTTATGTCTGTTCACTTGATGTTTAATTTAACTGATTGCACAGACGGGCAGACAGAGCGAAACCATTAGCTCGTTCGTGAAATAAAACGCTCTGAAAGTACGACGTCAATATTGTGGATCGTAATTTTTAGAAAATTATGAAATGTTTTTGAATTGGCAAAGGATCTATCTCCAAAATCCATCTCTCCAAAACTTTTTTTAGAATTTGGAAACACGCAGTTCGTCAATTCGATTTGAACTAAAAAGGTAAGATTGATAATCTTTTAGAGCTTTTAAAAGTCCAGGTGCTTTGCACACGAGTCAGATTCTAATTCAAGTGTCGCAGATGTTTGTTACCTCGTCAAGCATTGAAAACAAGCTCACATTTGAATATAAATTACTGTCTTTCAAAGAAGCAGTCGTGACGTAATACCGAGTGATCTACGTGGCAAGACTCGTGACAAAAGTAATAGTGAATCAACAAATGCTACCATACTGTAAATGTTATTCTCCCCACAACGAATATTGCATTATTTACAAAATCTCAAGTACTACAATTCATTATTAAAGCAACGGGGGTGGCGGCAAAAATTGATATTTTCCTTTCACTGGATCGTGAGACATAAACAACTGTATAACACTGATTTTTAATGAGCTAACTCGCAAAATACTTATCTCAAAGTGTTGCGGCACCCTCTTCAAATGTATCTGCCTTTGTGAGAGGTCCTATCGCGCCTCCCTCTCTCTCTCTCCCCCCCTACTTCCCTTCTCTTCGCAATCCTCCACCTCCTCCGAGGTGACGAACACCTTCGCACCTTCTTCTTCTCGACAAAGGGGAAAGTTTCTTCCCCCTTAAATCCTCCGAAGAGCGCAGTTAGCTCGCTTGTGGTCGCTTTCTTCCGAAGGACGAAGATAGCCGGAGAAAGGAGGCAGAAGGCGTATTCAACAGGTCTTAAAAGCGAGGACTTTTAGCGCCGGCTCCCAGATGTAAATCGCTTCGATGATGTGCTGATAGGGAACAATGATAGGAGATTATCTTTCTCGAGAGGGTAAATCCTGTTATAGGGTCGTGACCGACTCTCTCGCCGCGTGCATTCTTTTTTTTTTTTTTTTTGCGTGCCCCGGAGTGTATCGCAGGTGACAATGACAAGGGCGGAACTGGATGTCGTCGAGCGAGAGAGAGAGAGACACGGCACAGGTGCGCGAGATTGAACGGCGATTTGTAGCGGGATCCGAAAATGATGGATGGAAAACATTTCAGGACGAAGTATGTGTATGGTAGATGAAAGAGAAGCGTGTACTTCTCGATGGAATGAATTAAATATGTTGGGTATCGAAATATAACGGACCACCCTATGGCGGAAGTAAGGGATAGCATACAAAAACATATCGCTCAAAACTGATCCTTGTTCGCTTCCGTATAAACATTGGTAAGTAAACCAAATTTCAGTGTATCTAACTAAGATTTTCGGCCTATAATTTTCCCTCGATGCATTGCAACCTGAGATGCAGTTTCAGCTGCAAATATTCATGTTTTACGTTATTCGTGGGAATCAATTGAATATCAAGAAACCTATTTACTTTTACCGCTTTTATCACAAATTGTTTTATATTAAGATATATTTAAAGAATTTAGCAGTTCATTTATAGTCAATATTTCAGTTTTTACTATCACCGTCGTACTAAAACAATCGTGGTGCCTCCAGTTATTCGGAAACTTTTATCTAGAAGAAATAGAATTATCTTCGAACTGTGGACCTGTTCTTAAGAGTAAAAAGGTTCATAAATCTTCCTATTTTTCGAACTTAATTTTTAAAATATATTATCAGACATAATAATAATCATTTCCTACAAAATAGATAAAAAATAATTTGTGATTCCCGAAAAATTATTTTTGCTATTATAATTTTTACAAAATGTATTTTTTTATCAGCAAGCCAGTGTTTTAGTACTGTTCTTAAATGGCATATCAATAATAATAATAACAAGCAAAGAAAGGCAGACATATTCCAGCGTATTCATTCATTCGATCCTTTTTGACAGATATAGGAAATAAACTTTGCCTCGTTCGTTTTCATTGCTATAGATTCGGAAAAAAAAGCGACGACATCGTTTCACATAGAAGCTTTCGCTCGCCATTTCGAAGGCGAAGCACACGATTTCCTCCTGGATCCTCTTAAATCGGAATGGGGGATGCGGAGAAAGTATGCATCCGTAAATTTCGCTATTATTTGAAATGCAGATTTCGCATGCATCCCCGTGAATCTGGGACACCGTTAAGGCGGCCGACCGTTGGGTCGCATTTAAAATCGGAACTCGGGAAGTCGATGCCAAATTAACTCTCCTGCAACCCAAATCGAACATTTCCCTGAGAGCAATTTCCGCTGAATCCATAGGAAGCTTCTGAAGGCGAAAGTAAGTAGGCCCCCCAAAATATACATAGGTACGTCGACGATAAATGTCTGGTTATGGAGGATCTTTTTTTTAAGCATTTTTTTCAGTTTTAATTTCTAATTTGCAATATTTTAAGTATCGATGACGATTAAATTACGAAGCTCGATAAGTTTTTCGTGCCTTCACGATACCAGTCATTAAATTTTTGGGAAATTTGGAAGCGCGAGAAAGTCCGTTACGATCTCCTGGGGTCCTTATGATCCATAATTTCCACCAGTCATTAATGTTCAAAAAATAAGGAAATGGAAAAAATAAGGGAAAAGGTCAGGCATACTCGTATAATGAATCAAAGCAGATTTACACAATTTTAAATCGTATTCCATCGCCGTCGACCATAAGCATGAAAGAATGAAGCGGGATTTGTATTTAACGTGTATCAAATCAGCGTGTGTAAGATGTATTATTACAAAGTGCGGGAAAATAATCGACTCGGGAATAGTTTAAACTCAAGTTTTTGATATGGCAAAAAACAGCTTGAAAAAGTTTATACGCATCGATTGCGTATAGATTTATCTCGTCGATTTCCACATACTTTCACGTCACCGGAAATTTGGTAAGTTTTTTCACTGCGCGTATAATACCGTCCTAGCTTTGCATAAAAAAACTACCAAAACGAGGGACTTGAACATTTAACCCGATTTCTGAGAAGAGTAATTACTCAATTCTGAGTGAAATGCGTTGCGCATAACAGAGCCCGTGCCCGAGATACAGAAACCGTCGAAAGAAGAAGAAGAAACTTCCTGATCCACGAAATCTGGTTCAACTGGTTTGTCTAAAGGTAAACGGGGACATTCAAACGAATTTAGTGATGTATTCCGATATCTCTCAAGCTATAAACATCTCGTTTGTTATGGAATTAACACGTCATCCTCAGGTATTTCAATATTTTTTGTATCGCTCGATAAAAAAAAAACTTTAACAAGGAAATCATAAGAAAACAGGGGACGCTCCCCATCTGGACGAGTTGTGCAGTTCCTAATACGCATAAAGGGCCGTTGCGTCACTGTTAGGTTTTTTCACGTTTTAACGTGGTCGTCCTTATGTCCGAACCCACGCGAGAATCCAAAGGGGAGGTGGGGGAGGGAGGGAGAGGAGAGAGAGAAGATATTCCCTCGTTCATTAACACGAAGGGAAAGGAGAAAGTCGGCTCCGAGATTCGGCTTGTCCGTAACATAAAACACCCAAGTATCACATGGCGAAACTTATTCGGGTTACTTGTTGCAGATAGGGGGCAGTCTTTCTCTCTGAGGTGTATAAATGTTTCCTCCTCGCTCCATTAATAAAAATGTACGTAAACCCACTCTCCGCACGCCGAAATAAGAGCGTTGATGCACGCGGAATAATCGCACGTGTCGGTGAATTAATTTGATGGTTCAAAAAAATAATAGGATTGTAAAAATTTTATTATGTTAGAATTGACAATAAGCCATAATTTTAAATGCTTTTTCTAACTTACAATTAGAGATAGAGCTAAATAAATATTGCAGTGTTTGAAGCGGAAACCTTTACTTTTTTTATGGAAGCGAATGATGATGTGCGAAATTTGAATTAATTATTTCGATTATTGAGATTTGATCGGAAAACTACTATTATTGAAACCTTTAACGAAATTCAAAATAAATACTCGTGAAAAGCATTATAAATATATGAATTGAGAAATTCGGAAACAAGTGTACTCTGGAAGGAGATACTAAAACAACACACTGGACGCGAACTGTCATACCTAAGAAAATCCACGTATTTTATCGAGGAGTCTATTAACAACTTAGAAATGTAAAAACAGAAAACATTTGGTTTAGATATGAATCGTATAAAATTCCGAATATTTACGCCATCTGATGAAATAATTTACATTTCATGAGTCCATCAGCGTTTTTTTGCTTAAATCTGCTCAATAGGAGAGCGAAAGCTTGACATTTTATCGTCGAGGTGTCTTATAATTTCTTATTTTATATCACTGTAATTCTCACTATACAGAATTTTCACAAAGTACTATCTTAATAATAATATACAAAAATAAATAGTGTGGTATCTCCAATATCTATTTTTTAAAAACCGTGTTTGATCGATGAGCTACTACCTACTTTCCACAGATGATAGATATCTGGTAACCGAAATGCGCATGTGGTTGTTTACAACCTTAGTATAGATATAGGAGATATCTGAATAAGTACGTACTAATTTTTTGTATTTGATTTTCAAGTAATTATTTTATGAATTTGTTCTTAGTCATAAAGTAAGTTCGATAATTTTCTATTGAAGACAGACTTTTCCAGAATAATTTATCGTAAGCAGAAATGATAACACATATGAAGGTAGATTTAATGTTATTGCTTGGTATGAATTGATATACTGTATTGAAAAGTGGTTCTAATTTTGTGGTTGCAGCAAAACTTTTTTATAAATTAATGTTTTTAACAGTAATTCCTCATGAATGACTCATTGCTTGTGGCGAGGTGGGTTTTTCAAAATTTCTTGAGAAAATCACGCTAAGTATTCACCATAACCTTCGACATCATTATGAAACAAAGGAAACTGTCATCCTGAAACTGCTTGCTCGTTAATTACATCAGAAAATAAAAACGCTTTCTCCAAGAGAAGCCACCACGCTGAAGGAAAAAAACGCGTCACGACTATTTTCATTTTCCGATCCCGTTTCCAGTGAATAAAGGAAAAAATGAACCTGCACGTGAATGAATTCGCTCTTACATTCCTTTTTATTGGCCGTGCAAGATTCAAGAGGAGAAAGGGACTCCGTTTTATGGGTCACGTAGTCCACGCAAGAGGAACGAGTCTATTTTTTTTTATCCCTCTAGTCGCGAGCCTGGAAATCCCATAGAGAGAGAGAGAGCGAGTGAAACTATCGAAGGAAGGGTTGCTAGGTTACGTACCCTATTGGGCTTTCCGCCTTACACATCCGTAGTCAATGAAGCACGCGCAAGCGCGAAAATAAGTTTCGCGGTTGAATGGGAGAGATACAGAATAGGTTAGCGGTTGAATGGGGAATATGCCACCCGCACGAACCTATAATTCTCGCTCACCCTCGCTCACGCACATACGCACACTCCCGCTCGCGCGCGCTCATACACACGCCCATCCAACCACCCACTTCGTAAAAAAATCGAACTCCGCCCTTTATCTCTTCCTCTCCCTCCTCACTCCAAACCCTCACATTCTTCTCTGCCCCTCCCATCATCTCTTCCTTTCTCTGTGTCTGATGATGACCATAGGGTCCATACAAGAACACTTTCCCTTTTTTCTTTCTCTCTCTCTCTCTGGTGGTCGGAACCACCCTCTATATCTTCACTCTGTCTGTCTGTCTCACTCTATCTTCTCTCTCTCCCTCATGAGAATGGGAACGCCCTGTCTCGCTCGTTCTTTCCCTCCCACCACTTTCTCCCCCTTCTCCCTTTTTCTCTCTCTCTCTCTCACTCTCATCCTCCCTCTGTCTCGCCTTCTCTCCCCCCTACTCTCATCTCTCTCCTCCATGTCTCCTACTCTCTCCCCTATTCTCTTTCATCCTCTCTCCCCTTTTTCTCTTTCGCTCAACCTCTCTCTCCCCTCTTTCTCGCTCTCCACTCTCTTTATCTCTCGCTCTCACTATCTCTCCCTCCCCCTCCATCTATCCCTCCCTCCCTTTATCTTTACCTCCCCCCTCTCTTTTTTATCCATATCTCTCCAACGTTTCCTCCCACGCCCCTCTCTTTAACTGAAAGCCGTCTCGGCGCTTTTGTCGTCCACATCTGCGCCCTCGTGTTTGCTCGGGGGTGGAATATTGTTTGTCTGTTTTGTATCATCTCCTATGTAGAACATTTTTCGGTTATTTTTTTGGCGATACGTGCGACAGGAGCATGGCGTTCTCTCGTTTTTTTATTTTTGGCACATAAAACATCGTCCAAAAAATGTACGGGCGTCTTTTCGTTCGTAATTTCTTTTTTTTTTTCAAAAAAACTAAACTCCTCCCGACTGGAGGAACGACGTGGATGTCACGGCTTCAAGCGCAAGCTGTGGATTCAGAGCATGTTCTGTTTACTTTGAGGGGTGTTTTTATGTAATTTACATTCAGAAGCAAGGTGGACGAAATCATAAGCAGTCGGTGTAACATGTGGAAATGCTGTTATTCTTGATATTACTTCATCGTCGTCGTTTGAAAAGATTAGTTGGTAGCATGAGAAAAACTTGGATTTTACTTTTTGCCGTTAATTAATTTAAACATTAAAACAATAAGAATTGTAATGCAATTGTTAAGAACGTTAACGTGAACAAATATGTTAGTAACATTTAATACAAATTACTACCCAGATACTACTGTCACGCAGAATAGTACAAATTATTAATAAAAGCAAATATTGACGTCTGACAAAGCCTGTATACACATACATATATATGTACACACACACACACACACATATATATATATATTTTTTTTTAGAGCATCTATATTCTATATGGGGTAAAAATAAACCCTAAAAATTGGAATTTTAACAGTTTCAGATCTCTGTGACAAAAACCCTATAATCGTGCTAAATTTCAAGTCTCTAGCTCATCTGGATATGCCTTATAATTTTTATCGCCGTATGGGGCAATAATGGAGCATAAATAGTCCTTAAAGTTAGAATTTCAAGTATTTCAGAATTCTTCCATCGGTTGTGATCAAGACCCCACACTCTTGCTAAGCTTCTAGCTCATCTGGAAGTTTCTGTGTCGATTTACATGCTATTCGTAAGGGGCAATAATGGGTCAAAAATTGCCCTTGCAAATTGAATTTCAACAGCTTCGGATTGACTTTGACCAAAAAACCTATAATCGTGCCAATTTTTAAGCTTCTAGCTCATCCGGCAGTCTCTGCACCAGTTTACGTTCTTTTCTTTTGGGGAAAAAAATATCCCCTAAAAATTTTTATTTCAACATTTCTGATTTTTTCCTCGTGAATGAACAAGTCGGATTTTTATCTTTTTTTTATTTTTGTGACTTCATTATTTTTGCTTCACCCTCAAATTTCTTTCCAGCCCCCTTTTCCATCCGGGCTTCCATTTTTTCATTTGGCTTCCCTCATTCTTTTAATAGGATGAGTATTTCGCTCCCTTATTTAGGGT
Organism: Uropetala carovei; assembly: GCA_036926305.1. Classification (NCBI taxonomy): domain Eukaryota; kingdom Metazoa; phylum Arthropoda; class Insecta; order Odonata; family Petaluridae; genus Uropetala; species Uropetala carovei. The sequence continues at coordinate 2,559,393 of JAXCHB010000214.1, forward strand.
TCATTCTCGAGTCTTTTCCATTCCCCTTCCTCGTCCTTCAAACCTCGTTCCAATTCTCCTCCTGGCTCCTTGAAAATGTTCCCTCTTTACTCGTATTTGTCGCCTTTCACTTATCTCCCCGACGCTTTTTTTTCTCGTCAGGAAAAAAAATGAAACCGAAGATTTATTTTTTTAAACTTGTTTTTTTTTAAGTCACATCACGCTACATTTCGCATGCCCCGACGGGTTACCTTTTTCCTCTCTCTCTCTCTGTTTTTATTCTTCAGATAGGCTGTCTCTCTCTCGCTTGCCGCTTTTTTTTTCTACGCCCCCTCTTTAAGAGGATACATTCTGCGACGCTCAGCCCTAAATTATAATCCTTTCGGTCCTTCTTTGTGAGATAAGTCGCCCGTATTTTTTTTCCAGCCATCCTCGCTTCGTGAGATTGTGTCGTTTTTCTCTTTGATGATTTTTCAGGATTTGTGTATCGTTAAAAAACAGTGGAGGGAAGCTTGCCAACTTTGGCTTCGGCTGCGTATTTCGCGATAATGTTCGGGTTCTCAAGAGAAAAAAACCGTTCCATTATTCGCTATACTACGTCGTATAGCCAAAAGAATCGCCGATTTTACTATCACGTTTTTTTCCTATGAGATTCTCGGATATTTCCGTGTGAAATACCTCCGGATTCGTAAAAAAAAGTGTTCGATGGAGAAACTAAAAAAATAAGCAGTCCAAAATTTAAATTGGAAAAATAAGTATTTCAGGCATCTCCTATAGTCATAAAAATTTTATGAAAGAACCATATGCGTATTTCGGCAACTAGGCGGTCGTCATCAGTGGTTTGAATGCACTATAGATGAATATTACTGATTACGACTGCCTGGTAATCGAATGGCGCATAGGGTTATTTTCACAGCCTTTTTATGTAAGCTGAAGATAACTTATCTAAATGCTTTGGTTTTTTTATTTGGATTTGTCTTTTTTATTTCAGTTCATGAAAACTGTATTGAATTTTAATATGCTTACACTAAACTACCTCAAACTTGGTAGGATTTATAAGCCTCAAATCACATAAAAGCATCTATCGTACTAAAGAAATCGATTTCTAAGCAGGTAAATTTATCAACATGCGAGTTCTAATTCATGAATTGTTTAAAAATAAAATGCTCCAGTGGAAAAATTTCTTTGTTATGTTTCCGTCGTAAGAAGCTAATAATTATTCGTGACGTCTTTCGATGTAAGAATGTCCGAAGATCATCTAAATACACAAGAGAGACGGCCAGAAACCCAGTCGTATACAGACTGCCCCACAAAAACTGACCATATGGTATCGGTTTCGTTTCTGGGAATAAAAGCTAGGAAAATATAAAACCGCAATATTCATGTTGCGCACGAAAATTTACCCTGTTACTCATTCCCATTTCCTCGACGTTGACTCTGTAGTCTTCTGAGAAAGCTTCGTAAAATTCTTTCGCGTAGCGCACGAAAAAAATTTAGCTTTCTCTGTCTTTCAAGATATTCCGTTATGGCTTTCGCGGGAATTCATTTACTTAAGTCCTTGTTCGTTTTCATCTGCCTGAAAAATTAACAAACCGACTTACGTCCTACTCCTTGTGAAACCGAGCGCCAAAAAAATCTTTACGATCCGATCTCAGTAAAAATCGCTGACGAGTCGCCTCAGAAATCTGACTCGTGCTTTCTTCTGGGCGCCCTCCCACAGGCACGACACGATGGCGACGCAACCTGTCGGCGACCCGTCGCTTACGATCGATCATGCCAGTTGCCTCCTCTCTAGTCGCCTGGTGATCGCGCCCGTTCACTACCTTATTTTTTGTTTCTAGATCAGTGGTGGGCAAACTTTTCTGCATGGCGGGCCGCATCGGTGTTTGCGAATTCTTAGAATTTAAATCGGAAATTGCTTAGATTCTTATGCATCATACATAAGTGAAAAACAAGCGCAAACAAGGATTGTAGGGCGAAATTTTCAAAACTAAAGGTTTTATTGTCATAATTTTACCAAAAGTAATATAAAATTGTGTTAAATTTTACAGATTGCTTTTTCGCCAATGCTCCGCGGGCCACGTTAAATGCTATCGAGGGCCACATATGGCCCGCGTACCACGGTTTGCCCACCCCTGTTCTACATGAAAATTATACGAACAAATAATGAGGAAAAACGACGAATAGGTTATTATCAAGTAATGGAAGCAGTTTAACGTTATCCTTACCTATGTAATTATGAATGGTACCTACTTGAAGAATTGTACTTCGATACCATGCATACATGGAGTATTTGTCTATTATTAGTAGTTTTAACATTTAAATATTTCCTTTAACTTTTGTACTAAACATCGATCTAAACCAAATTTGGAATCGATTAACAGATTTAAGTAAAACTCCCCAATACCAAATTTCATCAATATTGCCTGTATTAGTATCTGATATTTTAAAGGTAAAGGTAGTGATAGACTTTAATTATGAAACATTTTATGTAATACTTTTGAATCAAATTAATTAGATTATTTATTGAGTTTAATATGGTAATTATCTAATACACCTAAATTAAGTAAGAAACATTTGATCTAATTTGAACATAACTGCTCCCTAGGACGGTTAATTAGATTACTTGCAAAGATTCAATTAAGAAAACATCCGGTAAAAAGATTGAAATTTTCGATCGTCTTTAAAAAGTTCTTTCGCAGCAAAAAAACTATACACTTAACATTGTTTCGTGTGTTTATATATATGTGTGTGTGTGCGTGCGTGCGTGTGCGTGCGTGTGCGTGCGTGTGTGTGTGTGTATGTATGTATATGCACCCATCGCTGTCTTTTAGTTTTCCGTTTTCTTTTCAAGTACCAATACATTAGCAATACATCGTGACCTTCACCGCTCGACATGTCGTAAGCAACTGGTCGGCGACACGTCCCACTGGCGTGGCGGGAGGAAGTCTAGTTGCCTGGTCGCCTCGATCCATCCCACCCCACTTTTTGATTAAAGTCGGATCGTGGTCGCGTCGCCCCAGTGGGAGAGCGGCCTTTACGTTTCAAAGAACCCTTGTAAAACCAACGCTCTCATAAAATTCCCCGAACCTCCGCCTCCCGACCAACCCGCGGTCTTCTAGGGAGCTAAAATTTCGATTTCCTGTGTCGTCCCTTCTGATAGTACGTAGTTTCTTCAGTAACATAAATTTTAGTCTTTATAGAATTAGCCAAGCGGAGAACCGCGGATACTCAAGGCTGTATACCGCTGTTTGCAAAACAAACAAAAATGGGCCGATAACAAACAAGCTGAATTATTTTGAATCCTAAATAATCAATAAGCTGACGAAAAAGGTGTTGAATTAATGAAACGATACATTAGGTCGATAGGAGATCTTATTGTTTTTACCATGTCGCTGTTTTTTTAATCACCAACGTCAGTCGATCGAGAGTATTTTCTTGCATTTATAAAAAAAAGCCACATTTAATTATAAACACAATTTCATAGAAAAACGCTTTATAGATATCGTTAAGGTTTATTAGTAATTATTTTTTGAAATTGCTAAATCACATTTTAAGTCGATTTTATAAGTTGTGGTGGTCTCGAAATTTTGTATTCAAATGAAGAGGATCTCAGAATAAAAGGAGTTTGGGAGCCACTATAGAAAACTATACATTCGTTTGGAGCCCAAGAAGAAGCACTTAAAAATCAAAATATTAAGAAAGTACTTATCACACGTATCTCCAATAGCCACAACAACGTTATGAAAAACAGAGAAATGTATTGGAGGTAATAGTACCTACCAGAGATAAGTACTTTTTTAATCTTTTGATCTTTAAGTGGTTTCATTGATTTTTTTAGGCGCCATGTGACGAGTTTGATAATTCTCTTTTGGATTCATTTGGGTGAGCAAAACTTTTTTTCCAAATTGTGAGCATCGTTAACGACTGTAGAGTATTTTCATTTTGCTTTAGAAACGTAATGAGATGGCTATTTAAAATTCGTGTTTATCCCTAAAGAAATAACCGCCATCTCAGATGCTTCAGAGACCGACTCGGAAGTCAGGCCTCTGCAGAATGAGTCCCGATTAAAGTACAGTCGGACTTCTATAAGTCGAACGTCTATAACTCGAATTTTCCATTACAGGACAAAATCTTTTTCGTGTTATTTTTCTTCAATAACTCGAATTTTCTACAAGTCGAATGTCTTTTTGTTATCCCTTGAAGGTCGAATTATAGTAGCCTGACTGTATTCTCCTTCTCCATCTCACGTCCTTGCGCTCGCGAAATATAACTCGCTCCCAGGTCTTCAATTGTTTCCCATTCGCTCCGCCGTTCTCATCCGCCGGTAGACCCCATCGCTTTTGTCTCTATTATTCAAACGACCATCTTCCTCGCCTTGGTGCCTTCATCTGTTTCATTTGACCCAATAAGCACGTAACCTTCTTTCCTCGGAAAAAGCCCATTTTTTTCTCTCTTTATCTCTTAACGTTGGCTTTTTCGCTCGTTTCCTAATGCCATGTAGCTTCTAGGCTCGCCCGTTTCCGGCCTCATTTTACGATCCCGACACGTTTCTCGCTAGGAAAGATGTAATAAAACAATATGTAAGGAAGGAAATAAAATAAAACGTCTGCTCATCTTCTCGCTCGGATATCTTCATCTTTTCCTTTCTCATGTCCGGTTCCTGAGTAGGAGGGGTTTTCCGTCGGACTGGCTCGCAATCAAGTTAATCTCGCCAATAAGATTCTTCGGTATCTTACCGCCCTCCCTCCTCTCCCTCATTCCCCTTGTCTCATTCCACTCTTCCATCCTTGTTCGCGGGTCCATTTTGCACGAGTGGAGGTTACTTTTTGGAAAGGGAAAAAGAAGGCATCGTCGGAGCTTCTTGAGAAAGTATTTTTTGAGTCACCCGAGGGATTTTCCGTGAGAGAGGAAATCGACGATCTCAGAAATTTCTGCGGCCTTCTCGTCCTTCGTGTGTGTGTGTGTATATATATATATATATATATATATAACAACCTGAGAGTGAAGATGGCATGGAGTGCTTTTGGCAAAATGCAAACATGTTTAAATCAAATATTCCAGTATTCCTAAAAGGGAGACTGTATGACCAATGTGTTCCGCCTGTTCTGACATATGGATGTGTAACATGGGCAATGAACGCCAGAATGATGCATCGCCTGCAAACAACACAGAGGAGCATGGGGAGATGCATGTTAGAGATTACCCGAAGAGACCGCAAGAGGAACGGCTTGGTAAGAAAGAAGACGGGAGTTGTGACGTGATTCGAAGAGTGAAGGTGCTAAAATGGAAGTGGGCGGGCCATATTGCTAGAAGAAATGATCATCGTTGGACGCCCAGTGTCATCGAATGGATTCCAAGAGATATCAAGAGACCCCGAAAGGCAGGTGGGACGGAGAGCTTGTTAAGTTCTTGGGGCAAACTTGGACGAGGGAGGCAGTTGACAAGGAAAACTGGAAAAGTCTGGGGGAGGCCTTCATCCGTCAATGGACTGGAAAAGGCTGATGATGATGTGTGTGTGCGCGCGTGCGTGTGTGTATATAGATGAGGAAAAATATAAAGTCATTTGGCACTTGCGAAAAATACCACGCGCCTGCCAATTAATATCTGTATCAATCTCGACATTTGCAAAACGGTGCTAAACGACGCATCCGCTTTAGACCGCTTGAAATATGTTCGCTAAAAATAAATATGCAGAAAATTCAGATGCCGAAACGTTCGTAAATAAATAAATAATAATAAAGTCATCCCGAGTCGATTTACTAAAATAGCTGGAGGAGAAATCACATATCTTTGATAGTACTAAGCTCGGTTGACGAAAACCGGCGTAAAATAACTCGATACGGTTTCCTTAGCGGCAGCATTTAACATAATTTCAAGCTGTGCGTGGCATTGATTATTTATGCAAATCTCATAAACTGTTGTGTTTCGGTGCCCCATCATTATGGAACGCTACCGGAAGATGTTTTTTTTTTTCAAAATTTTCCGAAAACATTTGCACGTTCACTGTTTACCCTTGTTAGGAGTAGCTCGTTCATATTTCTGGTTTAAAAAATTCAGAGGCTCTTGCTCAAAAAGAAGAGAGAAACCTTTGGAAATTTTTACTGTTACAAAAGAAGTTTTTAAACCATTTAGCAGATCGCTAAATAAAAGTTTCACCGAAAGTTTTGCTGCCCGTAAACGAAACGGTTTCCTGAGACAATTTTTTTTGCACGTCAACGGCGAGGAGTCACGCCGACGTTAAGAAAAAAGTATGAAACGCACGCAGTTAGTTTCTCCGAACGACCTTCAAAATTCGCTCTAAACGTATTATCTCATTTTTAAAAAAGCACGTATTGGGAGAACAGCAGTCGCGCGTTATCAAATCCGAACGACATTTCCCTACTCATACGTAATCCTTGTTTTTTAAAAAAATCCCATTCTTTCCGCTTTAACACCGTCCACGCATACCTCGACCGTTCTTCCTGGATTTCCTTCGATCCTCCACCTCGTTTCCATCCACACGGCAACGCATCATAAGACAGACATCTTCTTTACCATACAAGGCCACATACTCCATCCACGTCTCATGACTCCTCCCAGGCCAGTTTCACCCGGCCCTCGCCGCCCACACTGGTCTTCATCAGCCGTGCTCGTCATGACCTTGAGGAGGACACCGGGCAACCGGGGGTCGGACCAAATGCTTTTTTCGCTCGCCGAGCATCCGGAGTCTGTGTACTCCAAGTGTAGGGAGGGGGGAGGGGAAGTAAAAAAATAATAATATTCCGGTGCTGTAAAAGAATAAAAAAATAAAAGGAATGGAGAGGAAGCGGTGTTTATTTCGAACGATGATTTCGCTGTTTAAAAAGGGGTTCCCTCCGTGAGTGGTGCGTCTCTCTCTTCAGGACGGATTGCCCCTTGTTTGCACCGTTGTTTGCAAATTGGAGTTCTCTTCTCGATATGGGTAATAGGGTTTTTTTTGGAATGACGTCATGTAGTTCTGCAGTGCTTGTTGGCTGTATACTCTGCCACCCGAAAATGAAATGTCGATCGTTATGGCTGGGATCCAATCGATGATGGTGATAGCTCCCGACGGCCCGAAAAACCGGCAGGGAAAACCAAAGGGACATTTCGGATTCAAAAGCGGTCGTCTTCAGTGGTGACCCACCGGTCGTTAGGGTCGTTGGGTTGGTCGCCCCTGTCATGCCAATCGTTATATGCTGTGCACTGATGCACTGCATAACGAGTATTTTCAGCGCTTTTTATTTAAATATCGCATATGTATTCGTTTCATCCGTCCGTTTGTCTGTTTGTCCATGTGCAAAATAACTCAAAAATGACGTAAGTTACGATTGGCAAAATTCCAGGATACATAGTGCTCATGTTAAAAAATCTGGTAGATCCAAAATCAGTTACTGAGAAATAAATGGCAAAAGAACCGCATAAGTGCGAGCGTGCGAATGATTCATCATAGATCTGTATTAGTAACGGCTGAAATTAGGATTGAAAATCAGACAAGACTGTAATGAAAATGTGATAAAAGTAGTAGGCATAGAAGAAATTAAATGTGGCCAGTCAGTCAACCTATTGCCCCACGCAATTATAAAATCGCTGTCTATAAAAATACCATTTTTAAATTTTGATGGTGGTTTATAAAAGAAAAATTAAAAATGAGTAGAATTTAGTTTTAACTCGGAGCTTTTTTCCTTTTACAGCTAACTCAAAAAAATGAGTTAATTAGGGAAAAATGTTCGAGAAGCAGTTTCGCTCAGGACTGGAGTGAAACAAGCGGTCTAGGACACGTCCACAAAGTGCTCTTCCAAAAATATCTTCGTGGCGCTAACTTCGTTACCTCCTCTTGATGGCGTCCTATTATTTTCGCGAAAACACTAGTAAAATCAATTTTCCTTCTGTGCTCGAGACGAATTCGCAATTAGAATTTTCCTTCCGCCATCTTTCATCTCCGCAGCTAACATAGCTTCGCTAAAAGCACTTTCGTTAGGCGGGATAAACTGATAAATATTTGCACGATTTATTTAATAAAATGTGCTGAAAATAACAGGTAGCGTCAGAGGAGTAAAACGAAGAAACTTATTAAAGGTTTGAAAAATTAGGACACTATCTACGGACTGAAGAAAAGAAAAAACCTAGAGAATACTTAGAAATTGATGGAAATAATTGATACGAAGATCGATATGCATAAGCTGTGAGGTTTGGAATAATTTGGAAACGGGATAAAAATTCTGCCATAGCCGGGATTTCCATTCCGGGTCTCCCAATTGCCGTGCGGATATTCTACCACTGAACTATCGTAGTTGACTGATTCTCCCGTTACACAATAAGTGGAAAACCCGGGTTCGGTTCCCGGCATCATCAGAATTTTTCTCCTGCTTCCAAATTATACCCAGAGAATACTTATTTCCAGCACCACTATTGATGGATTAATTTGTTGGAAATTATTTTGTATAAATTCTCATTACATGCTAGACAACTTAATATATAACATCCTATATGGGTTGAAGCAATTTGCAAGGGTTATATATCAAAGTATATTCGATAATAAATTAAAGAACGCAAAGAAACAAAATATAAAATAACAAAAATAAAATCGTGTTTGAATACGTAAAATAATTATCTCCTCGATCATTCGCCTTAATCGCAACGTTCAGTCAAGTTAATGCTGAATGCTTCATTTGAAGTGTTTTCAAGAGCGCGCCGTGAATCACACGACCAGCAATTAGAATTGCCCTTAATGATTTGCGTAAGTCCTTTTAATTGCAAAACTCTGGCGAGCGAGGTGAATCGTGTTGAATCCGAAAGGGCACTGAATAAAGAAAAAGTGAGTCATCGGCGAGAGTGACGTAAGGAGGAGATGAGAAGACGTTATCGAACCGAAGAGCTAAGGTATTTACTTGTGAACGGAGGATAAGCAATGGATTCGAGTGCACGTGCACTATATATGTACGTACGTACATTGAGGTAGATCGAAACGACGATGGATCGCAAATGTCAGATTAACTGAGAGTTGATATTTATTTGTTCGTTCATGAAAATAATGGCGTGCCGTCAAGATATAATTATCTTCAAGCAAATATCACCGTATTCCGACATTGAGGATGTGAAAAAGTCGCGGTGAGAAAGGACGAAAAACTCGGACATGACATCGAAAGACAGAGTATATCGCCTTTTTAAACTCTGGCACAGAATCGTATTAAAAGATACTAGAAATGCATGAACATAGGAAAAAAAATTGTTAAAACCCTTACTAGAGGCTATAATACTATACACTTTGTCACAAATTATGAAATTAATTTAGTAATTAATTAATTCAGGGTAGAGGATTCTAAATGCTTTATTTATAGCGAATTAGATAAGCACGACTGAAAAAAACTTCTTTAGATCAAAATCTTCCTGTTAGGCTAATAGAGATTAATATACGTATATTCTTTCGCTATTTAAATAATGTTGCGCCTTATTCAAATTTAATGGAAAATACTGATGAGAAAACTGATAACAAACAATTAAAACTCTTTAACTAGTCAACTCTTCATAGTGATAGCACAAAAATGAAATAATTTTTATCCAATAAAAAGAACAATTTGTATATATTACCGACTTATTGTTCTATAAGTACAATACTTACTAATTCGAATGTATTCAACAAAAATGATGAAATTTATTCACTCATAAAAGAGTATGGATATAAATAATGAGTTTTATTGTGCTCTTATTTTGAATTTATTTTAACTAAAACAGTTTTTTTCTGTCTTCATGATCATTATCACATTCATTCGGTAGATTTTTTTCTCATCCAGCCCAAAATGTACCGTCCAACGCTCAAGATATTTCCCTTCATCTTCTCATTCCCATTCCCTTATTTTAACGCTTTTAATATTCCTTTTCTCTTTGCCTGTTCCCCCTAGCATTCTCCCTTCTACATATAACTTCCTTCAGCAGGCCGTTGAATTTCTAAATTTGAATCACCCAATTTTCCTGCCTCTTCCGTATTACCCTAATTAATCTTTCTTCGCGATACATTGAAATATATAATTCGATTGGCACGGGAGTTGTTTGTAACCTCGTTCAGGGTCGGATTTATGAATAGTGGGGCCCTGCGCGCAGCCTTTTTTGATAATTTTAGAATTCGGGGTGCCCTCAGCAGCACGAGGCCCTACTTCTGCGCGCACTGCGCATGCCTATAAATCCACCCCTGGCCTCGCTTTTCACGATATACATCAAAATAAAAACTTATTCTTTACTTATTGGAGTTTAAAACTTAAAAAAATATATGTAGCCATTACTTGTATCTAACCACATTTGTATTTATCATTATACTTAACTCTTTGAAGCGTAGGTATAAGAATTCTATCCCGTTATTTTACTTTCTCTTATGCGAAGTATATTGAGAAAGATATTGTAGTCGCGAAAAAATTCTATCTCGAGATTTTTATAGAAATATACGTTTTTGGTGTACCCGAGTCCGAAAATGTGGTCTGACTGTGGGTTTGTCTGTTCGCGGCTGTAAAGCCTAAACGGTAGAGCGAAAATGAATGAAATCTCTTACTTAGGCATTTTATCATACAAAGTAGAAATTAAGACGAAATGGTTGACATTACACAATAATTAAGAGCATCTTTAACAACAATTTGTTTTTCTCAAAAACGGCTCAAAAGATTTTGATCAAATTTCGTACAGTTACTTGAGTTTACGTCTTCAATAATACTACATACCTAGTTCATATATATCAAAAAATTAATATAGTTTATTCTAGGTAACTTTATCAACAATTACATTTGTTCAAAAACGGCTCTAACAATGTTGATCAAATATCGTACAGTTATTTGAATTTACGTCTGCAATAATGCTACGTAGTTCATATTTGTCAAAAAAATGAATATAAGGTTAGTTTATTCTTGGACAACTTTAATAACAATTGGATTTTCAAAAAAAAACGGCTTATACGATTTTCATCAAATTTCGTATAGTTATTTAAGTTGATGTTTATAATGATTCTACATGGTTCATGTTTTTCAAAAGATAACTAAACGACACATTAGTATATGAGAAAGTTTGTACAATGCATACTGTACCGATTTTATTTGGTTTCATAGTGATCAAAATTTCGTCAACGTTTTGCAATGCTTTTTAAACATTAAAGTACCGTCATATGGGTTTTTTTCAGTTCTTTCCTAATTTCTTTATAGTTATCTCGTGTTAATTCCTAAATTGGCAATGTTGTACTATACGTCAGTGTTTGGGATATATTCTGCATGCTTATTTTTTATTAAACTCACATCCAAACATCCGTAACGTTATACGTGTATTTTTACTTTCTCATATACGAAGTATATTGAGAAAGTATTGTAATCGCAAAAAATTCGACCTCGACATTTTGACGGAAACATACGTTTTAGGTGTAGCTCAGTCCGAAAAAGTGGTTTTCGCAATGCCGTCTGTCTGTTATTGGCTCTAGGGCCTAAACGGTATAGCGAACATGAATGAAATCTCGTACGTAGGCATTTTGTCGTACAGAGTGGAAGCTATGAAGAAATGGTTGACATTGCTCAATAATTAAGGACAGTTTATTTTACGCATCTTTAACAACAATTTGATTTTCTCAAAAACGGCTGGAACGATTTTGATAAAACTTTTTACCGTTACTTGAGTATACGTCTGCAATAATACTACATACCTCATATTTCTCAAAAAAATGAATATAGCTAGTTTATTCTTGGGCAACTTTAACTAAAATTGGATTTTCTAAAAACCGGCTGGTACGATTTTCATTTTCTAAAGATAACTAAACGACGCATTAGTATATGAGAAAGTTTGTACAATGTATGTTGTACCGATTTTTCCATTAACATCCGTGCCCACTTTCATTTTTGAATCGGTCACAAAATAAAACTAAATGTTAAGAAAACTCTGGGATTTCCATTCAGATTTTTACCGATGTTTTCACGAATACCGAACGAGAGAGAGAGAGATTCGATTTCGCAGGAGGGCAGTAGAGCGTGCAACGTTTTTACCGAACTGTAACACTCGTTTCGCTCATACGTATATATGTATATACGTATATATGTGTGTGTATATATATATATATGTACACACACGGGCGTTTTCCGACGAATGCAAATCGAAGTGAAAAATAAAAAATGAAACACGGAGCGTTGGGAAATCACACCAAATAGTTTTGTCGTGCGTCCCGATAAGAAATGCTGACCGTGCCCCACGAAGCATGGGAATTACCCGTCACTTCGGCCGTCTCGTTATTTATTTTTCGGAAAAAAAACTCTCTCTCTCCGTGGCTCCCCTTTTGGTTGCTCTCTTTAGTAGACGAGTGAATAATTCATGAACTTGCACGCATACAGAGAAAGAGCGTTGGATTGGATCGGATCGACATCCGAGCGAAATATCCACAACCTCGAAGAGGGGGAAAATAAAAAAGGAAAGGGCGACAAAAATCTCTTAAATCATTTTCAGTCTCCACCTGTCTCTCTTATCGTCTCCATGGCGTAATTTGTCCGTCGGCCTGCGACATACTATTTTAGCATGGCAGGGCTCTTTTTGTTCGTAATGGGACGCAAAGTCGAGATAAATCAAAAGTTGCATTTGCATGTTTATTACTCGTATCACGCGTTAAATCTTAGCCCTTGGAAATTCGCTAGAAATGAATCACGGGAAAATGAAACGCCCTCAACTCATAATTCAGTCCCGTTTCAGGAATCGCGAGTGTTTTCCCTGCGGTTATTCCCCGCTCTGGGATTGTTTACTTTACTATTCGTTCAGGGAGCGAGAATCCGAGATTTACAGCTCTTTGGGTATCTCCGGAAGCAAATGGATGTGGGATACTAATTTATTTTATGTTTGCCAACCTTAGTAAGTGATTCACCGAAGGTGAAAAAAAATTAAGTAGGTGTTTTTCTTAATAGATCGAGAAAAACGTTTCTGGAATTAATAGCGTTCCAAGAGTATATATAGGAGAGATTTTTTATAAGAGGGATGTTCATAAAGTAATTACCGATGGTGTATTTTGCACAAACTAATGGAAATTGGAGTTTTAAAACTTCACGCCGGTGTAGAGCGTGCTACATTTCACTAACAGGCCGTGAGAGAGCATTGTGAAGTCATTATTAATGCAACATTGTAAGTTCGAAATGGCGATGCGTTTGGAAATGTGGTCAAAGGAGGAAGTGCGTGCCGTGATTCGATTTCTGTGAGCAAAAGGCATAGCGGCCGCAGAAATTGGATGAAGTGTACGGTCCAGATGCTATGCGTGTTCGTGGTGTGTCAGGATGGTGCTTAAAGTTTGCTACGGGGCGGTCCTCCCTGACAGATGAGCGGCGAAGTGGCAGACCGTCAACATCGCAAACAGACGATAATGTGGCATGTGTTGAAGAACTGATCCAAGAAGACATGCGTTTGAACGTTCGAGAGGTTGCGAACGTGTCCATTGGGAGTGCCCGTCATATTCTCCGCTATGTGCCGCAGTATCGCAAGGAGTCGTTGCGATGGGTGCCCCATCAACTGACGAAGCGCTGCAAATGGGACTCAGTTTGGATCATCTGCATCGATACTCGCGGGAAGGTCCGTCGTTTCTCAATCTCATCGTCACAGGCGATGAAACCTGGATGCATTGCCAAGAATCCAAAGCGGCGTCCATGGAATGGAAGCACGCAACCTCACCTGTCAGGAAAAAATTCAGGAGCGATAAGCCTGCAGGGAAGGTGCTACTGACCGCATTTTGGGATGAACAGGGCCTGCTTCACATGGAGTTCCTCGAGCGAGGACTTACTGTGAATACAGAACAGTATTGTGCCACCTTGCAGTGTCTAAAGGAGGCCATTCGACGGAAAAGACCAGTTTTGCTGCGGCGGGGCCCACTTTTCCTTCATGACAATGCCCGGCCCCATTCAGAGAACATTACCAGAAACCTGTTGCAACAGTTTGACTGGGAATACCTTGAGAACCCCCCTATAGCCCAGACCTCGCACCAAGCGACTTCCACCTCTTTGGGCCCCTAAAGAAGCATCTGGAGGGAAAACGCTTCTGGTGCGGCGAGGAGTGATAACAGCAGTGCGTACTTGGTTCAGGTCCGGATTTCTTCAGCGACGGAATACAAAAGTTTGTGTACAGATGAGACAAGTGCCTCAACCGTTACGGCGATTATGTCGAAAAGTAAATGTGTCACAGTAGTTTGGATTTGTAGTACATGCAGGATATTGTTTGATATAAGAAGTGATTTTTAAAAATTCATCGTAAGTTACTTTCTGAACATCCCTCGTAGGAAATGCTTGAAGGATTCCTTCTAAGTAAAAGTATTATTATTATTCGAACCGACGTGATAAGAACATTCTTTCACGGCCCCTTTCGGAAAATTTAAATGAACGGCACTTTCAGTACATTTTAAAAGGCGTTTCCAGGTTCTTTCCCAAGTAAATTCTCCTTAATGAATGACGTCAATTTTCACAATATGATGGAAGGTAATTTAAATTCGTTTACTCGAGCGATATTTTAAATCCATTACCAATAACCAGGGCCGGCTTGATGCAAGTGCCATCGGTGCGGCTGCGCAGGGCCCAGCGCGGTCTGTTTGCACATCGAAACATTACAGACAGGCATACATAAGTCAAACTATAAGCGCATTTTTTTAAACGCGATAAAAAGAAAAAATTAATTCTATTGATTGTACCTGCCGAAATCGCATATTAAATTTTTACGTATTTTAAAATGCAACATTATGATATCTGTAAGTAACTGTTAACCAAAAAATTTTGCAATATATAACTTTTGGTCTCTTGCATTTCCAGGTGGAAAGCAGCCAGGATTGCTGAGTGTGGCAGAAACCTCGGAGAAAAACTGATTTTACATTCGATTGGAAAAATATCAGTCAATTTCTGAAGTTTCGGAATGTGGAAACGGGGAAGGATGCTGATAATGAAATGAAGGGACAGAGTTAAATACTAGGAAGCATAAAGAGAAATTTGGAAATAAGAGAACGTTGATTGAAATTATAAGGGATAGGAAGAAAAGTTGGGTATAAAATTTTCTCAGAAGTGCCTCGTAATTCGGGAGTGTCGCGTAGCGAAAATAAGTATTTTTTTATCTAGTGTATATTCGAAAGTGAAACCGTGAACCAAAGAACGAACAGTTCGTGTGCAGTGTTTTTGTTTTCAGTGCCAAATCAAGCCTTCGGAGAGAGACTGCAAGTCGCATCGGAGGTCGTGCGTCGACGCTGAGCGTCCAAAAGGATTCGCCGATGGAATGAATTTTCCCTAAGGTCGGTAATTAATCGACGCAGATGGCACTCCCGTCGATGGACGACGGATGATACTCCGGCCCCAGCGAAGGGTAGAAGAAAATTTCTTTACCACTAACCTTTAACTAACACTTTTATTAACTTAGGAGTAGCATTAGTGTAGGGCCGACGCAACAGAACATCTGTATGCGTCAGACACTTTCGTGTTTTGTAGGCGCGAATTGTTTTCATGTTAGGCACGTTAGGAAATAATATTTAGGGAAACTTACATGCATAATTATGGTTTTGTTCCTGTTAGTTAGTTTTAACACAGTAATAACTATCACTTGTGCACGTTATGTTCACTATTTCTCATCCAATGTTTTTTTCGTTTCTCAGCGTAAATGGGAGCCCATTGCCAAGATATATAATATATTATATAATATGTATAATATATATAATATCAGGGAATGAAAGAACTGGCAAGGAACAGGGAGGAATGGAGACAACGCTGGTGCCAGGGACCTGCCCAAGGGCAGAGAAGCTGATGATGATGATGATAATATAAGGAATATAAGGAAGAGAGTATTTTGGTCGGGAAAAACACCCTGCGGGGGAAATTTTTTTTTCTTCCGGCCGCCGATTCCATTTCATGATATCAGATCTAGGCCCTCCCTCCCCCCGTCCATCCTCCCTCTCTCCCCCCGTCCTCCCTTCCCCCGTTCTTCCACCTCCTTCCACATAATCGCCATGAACGCGCGTCATATTGGCGGCAGAGGGAGCTGACGTCTGTTTACCGTTGAAGTTCCACGCTTCGAACAAAAACTTAAAAGCACCTTCGTGCGCCAATAGGTATCTTCGGATGGTTCACTCTCTCATCTCTTCTTGCCTTCTCCACGCCTTCCAAAGGCCTGGGGAGTTATGAGGATCGGTTTCCATGGCGCTGGCAAATTAAAACGCCCCCTTTTTCTGCAGCGGTACAAAAGTGAACTTTATTTTGCCACGCCTATCTATCCTTGCCCACTTTTTATTTATTTACGAGTGGTTTACTTAACGAGGTTAAGTTGTTTACCGACACGATTTATAGGGAATCATTTCGAGAATGGACATCGGATGAATGATTTTAGACGGGCGGTGATGGGTCTTTCAAAGCTCTTCGTTCGATACCTCGCAATAAATCCTCGCGCGTGGAATCTGAAATTTTTAATGGTAGCGGGGAGGGATCGAATCCGTAAATAATCCCGTTCTCTGATGTCTGTTATCTGTAATTTTGGTTTCTATCGTCCTAGGATGTTATATTTCGGCGCCTCCGGGAGGTCTTCTCTTTCGTGGATTTCCGCGTCGCCTCTAAATACCCCTAAATCGGTCGTTCAAAAGTGTATAATTTTGGATTTTATGCGATTCTGAAAGGTTTTAGTTATGTTTAGAGTGAAATTACATTCTGAGAGTCGCCGTTTTGGCAAGGATATCTCCGTCATTTTTCATTTGGATGGGAGGAGTCGCGTTGCTTCGGCTTATACTGTAGAGAGAGAGAGAGAGAGAGAGAGAGAGAGGATAAAATTTACTACGTTGCTTGGCAATGAAACTTAAATGATTTTTTTTTTTTGATTAGTGCCTTCCTTTTAGTTATTTTTTATAATGCAAGCTGACATTTGAACAATGTCTTAGGTTAAAAACAAATTTATGTCTAGTTACGAGAATATTGGGCGTGTGCGACAATGCGTTCGCCCTTGCATCTGCGCTTGTGAATCAAAAGGCGCTTGAATTTATCGTGATGATCTGACGAAAACGTGTAGTAGTGAAAATATCGAAAGACTGTCATAGAGTTGTGAAAGAACTGTGGAGATGTTCGGATTTGTCTAGGAAAAAACTAAAAATTTAGTACTTTCATTTTAAAAACATTGTATACTTGTAGTACGTTTCATTCGCGGAGTTCAGAATTAATGTTCGAGTGATGTTTTTGCATGCATCTTTTTAAGATAATATTCATTACCGAGGGAGAGATTAAAAGAAAGTGTAAGAACGAAATGACCGCAGCAACAGCTGTTGGCCGTCTTAACTTTTATAAATATTATTATAATAAATAAAATATCTGCACTCTTTGAAATTAGAGATGATCCATCGTTAAAGTAGGATGCAACTAAAAGACGATTCTTTTAAAAAGTTCTTGTACCAGCGACGCTATTTAAGTTTCACCTTTTTATCTTATTAGTTGAGAATCTTCGAGCCTCAAACCCGGAAAAATTTATCATTGTCCAACATTCTGTTTTCTTTAGAGAGAATAAATAAAAGTAAAAGAATCAATTCACGCCGAGGGCTGAGTGACTATTAAGGAAAGGTTCGCGCATTTACTGACGTCATAGGAGCCATTTTAAAGTGATTTTCCGTTTTGGCAATGCCGTCCGAATTGAATAACAGGCTCTATTAAACGCCTTTTAATTTTTCGTTCGACATTTGCATTTTTTCGCGACTGGAATTATTTTCAAACATAGTGATATTGGCAGTATTTCCGCAAAACTGGAATTGGCGTTGGCTAAGGAAAAGGACTGACCGTCGCTTTAAGAGCTGGCTTAAAATATACGAACCCGACGCATTGACTGCCGTGACTGAACGCAAAAGAAGATGATTAATGTTTCATTTACCGCTTTGGACGTAAACTCGGAAATTACGAGGCGTAAATTGGACCCGTTATTCTCTTACGCTATCAACTCCAGTAGCTATTTTGGAATTCAGTCAGGATTTTGCGACCCAAATGGTGTGAACTTTGCATAAACACCTGTATTTTCAGTGTATTAAAGTTTTGGTTCGATCCGGAACCTTTCATTTCGCGGAACGAATCTGTATGATCCATGAGAAAGGTGTTGACAGTTTATCGCTCGAGGCAGAAAATAATAGAATGCGTCCATGACCTGTGAGGTTACGATCAACGCGATTTGAGGTAATTTTTTTTGCTGTGAGAGCAGTTACTGAGTTATAGTTATATCCTGAATATCAATCTAACAGTAAGTGAGAGTTTCTGAATATTTGCTTTCACTTAGGGAATTTTCTTCAAATACGCAAAGATATAAAGCGACCAAAGCCAAATCGCTCGATTGTATTGGATAGAATATAATATTTCGTCATTTCTCGATAATTTAATAAAATTGCATTCCAATAATTCAGTTAATGGAATGCTATTTTTATAAAATTTTTTATATGCGTTCGTCCGATATTTATTTATTTATATATTATTATTTATATATTTTGGGTAAACCATTTTTTTGTTCCCTAATATCTCTCGAACGAATTATCGGATCGTAAAGAGTGTTACATTGTTTGAAAGCTTATGCCTTGCAGGTGGTTTTTAGCCCATTAACAATTTCGTATCTCATCTAGATGTTTAACTGCGAGTGTTGAAACTTTCCAAAATTCTATCTCGTTGCGGTGACTCTGCACGCGAAAGTAGGAGCGTTTTAGCAGCAAGAAATTGAGCTACTGCATAGGCACAGTATTCTGTATCCCAAAGTTAGAAATGATAGCGGGAAATATGGATTTCAACGTGAGTTGCCACTTTTACCAATATACGGAGGGAGAAGTCATAACGCTTAATTGTACGAAAATCTTAGCATCTATTATGTCATTTTATACCTCAATAATGCTCACTATTGGTTTAAAAATTTTGAACTTCTTCATAAAACAATTAACAGCTCGTAATCAGTAGCTGGTTCCTTTGGGAATGTATTTTTATTCATCACGCATCGAAATTTGAAAACTTGCGAAATGTGGTGCCGTGGTGTAGTGGAGAGCGCGTTGGCCTTATACGCTGATCTATTGAAAACCTACGTGAGTTGCATTTCTTCAACAGATGTTGTGGCCCCGCGTTTGCGTGCTTAGAGGGAGAGCACGCAAATCAATGCTTCATCCTTCGGAAGGGACATAAAGCCCTTGGTTCCCCTTGGTGCTTTTCGAAAAGAGCAGGCTAATGCCGGTACCGGGTTTCCCTTCCTTATTAACTTTGTGAGTTAAACTGACGAGCCCACTAGCGCTAGAGTCGTATGAATTCACAAAGTTCCACAGTTCACGAACTTTGACATAAGTCATTCTAAGAAAGCGATTGAGGTAAATTTTTTGTTCGTTATTTTTTATTGAATGTTATTCATTTTCGCACATAACCTTTAAAGGACCAATGTTGCCTATAAGGCATGTACACACCGGACAACATCGCTTCAGCTCGGCAACTTTCAGTACCCTTTCAACACGGGAACATCGTCGACAACGTCGGTCGGCAAAACTTCAAAGGAATCGCCTTGTTGAAAAGTTGTCCGCTGAAAATGGGAAACAAGGCGATTTCCCTACCCTTCAACCTTATCCCACCTCCACCCAATGCTCTCTGCGCATGCGTCTGATTCAGTTATACCGTACCGATAACCAAATGACAGCTATATTGTGAGAGAGCGAAAAAGTTCGTCTGCGACCGACCACCTCCTGGGTCCTTTGTACGTAAATAAAAAAGTATCTTATAACGTCTATTACTGCCGCCAGTGCAATGCATGATTGTGCATATATCCTTGTTTCATTCAATATCACACGAAGAAAAAGTTATAGTTAAAGCAGGTTGTGATTTTTGCAAGCGTTTCGATAAAGTTTAGTTGTTCAAGTTGAAAAAAACATTTTAAAGGAATGGTTTACTAAGTTAACGAACAATTCTTCAAAAATTTTACATTTTTTTCCAAAAAAAGACTGATTTTTTTTTATTTTGTTTTTTGTTTAACATAATAAAGTTAAACAGCCTAATATAAGCAACATTTCTGTAAAATATATTTTTTGTTTTAAGAAAAAAAAGATAAATTATTTATTGAATGTCAACAATTTGAGTATGTATTGGGCATTTAAATTCGGTCCGTGGGAACCCTATTTTCCATTTTAAAATTTGTCCGATAAATTTTAAAAGATGAAAACAAGTAAGAATTAAAGAAAAATTCAAAAATAAAATCTGTTTGCTTTATAAAATAGGCGGCCTTAAAAGAAAAAATAAGAAAATTTTCATATTATTTGATCGTTTTAAAAGATTTTGGTGTCATGCACTTGTCATTACTATAACTTTACATATCATTTACGTAATAATCTCATTCCATAAGCTAGAGTAAATGGATTTTGAATATAAAGTTAATAGCAAAACACATTTTTTAAATGAAGCTCAACCTCGGAAACTTCCTATGAAAGCGAAATTATTACGTAAATGATATGTAAAGCAACAGTAATGAAAATAACATGACACCGAAATCTTTTGTAACGAACAAATAATCTGCAATTTTTCTCGTTTTATCTTTTTAAGGCCGCCTATTTTATAAAGCAAAAAGAATTTATTTTTGATTTTTTTTAATTCTTACTTGTTACTCGATGTACTGATGTAAATCAACAAATGAAGGAATTTCGGTAGCACATTGAATGAATATGTAGTGGGTGGAGCAATTACGATGTTCCGTTTTCATATTCTAATTAAAAGTTGAATTAATAAATTCCTCGTACACATTTAACAACAAATTTAACATAAAATACCATGTCATTCCCATTAATTATGCCACCCAATCGAGTGGAATAACGAGATAGAATAAAAATTTGAAAATTTTTTAACCTAGGTATTACATTTCTTCATAAAAACTGATACTGTAACCTACGACCAGGGCCGCCCCAACATAGGTGCGGGGCCCAGGGCAAATCGACATATGCGGGGCCCCCTTATAATTAACCGCGAAATTAAATTTAGACTTTACTTACGGTAATTAAAAGCGCGAGGCCTCTGAAATCGCGGTGCTCGGGTCCGGTCCTCCCGATTCGGCCATAGGCACGGCCCTGCATCATACGGCGATAACTTATTCTCCACACAGGGCCTGAGAGAGGTGTGATGGGGCCCGGGCCAGTCACGATTGTAGGGCCCCACCCCCACTCCGAAAGTCATACGAATATATGAATAAAAAACTATTATAATAAATTTTGGGGGCTCCCCGGGCCCCGGACCGAACGCCCCCCTCCCCGCCTCTATCTGGCTCTGTCTCCACATATGTAGATTATATTGAATCGAAATTTTTATCATTTTAAACTCCTATAAATTAAAAACCAATCGCCAATGTCAGACGTGCGCCCTGTTTTATTTAGTAAACATTTGCATATTTCATACGTCCAATCGGCGATATGATTGAGCGAGCGAGGAACATAAGGCATTGTCTGCCCTCGTATGTATTCATCTCCTTAAATCATCGCACGCGACCTAATTCGTTACATCCCCGTACACGCATTTTAAAAAAAATACCGTCAAGACTGTCGGCGCCAAAACATCAATCGAGAACTCCGCGTGCGACCGTTTTATTTTTTAAAAACCCGACCGACGAGACCCATTCATTGTTTCGTCCTACGGAGTTTTCTCTCTCTCTCTGTCTCTCTCCGCGAAATTTATCTGGTTCTTTCCGACCTTCGCGTTACGCGACGAAGTAGAATAAAAACGTAGCAGAATCGAATGAGTCACGTTTCGACTCCTGCGTGGGGGAAGAAGGGAAGGAAGAAAGGGAGACGTTTTAAGTTCTTTTATGATACCTCCTCTTAAAGCGACCACTTGGTAAGTTTTTTTGATACATAGACGAATAACAGAGAAGTTTACCGAAAGAGAGGTTCGCGTCGGGACGTGTGTGCTAAGAAAAGGAGAATGTACAAAAAAGAAAAAGAAAGTGGACGTCTCTACAACTCTCTCTCTCTCTCTCTCTTTGGAGCGTGGGAGTTAAGAGGTACTCTTCGCAGCAGAGAGGAGAGGGGATGATGGGTTAAAACGTTACGCTGGAGATGGAGAGAGAGGGAGAGAAAGAGAGGGGAGGAATGGAACGGGTGTTGGTGACGGCGCTGGGTCAGGACGCAACCTTGGAAGATATCGCGCAGTCTGGTCGATCCCCGAGGGAACCAAAAAAAATAACAAAAAATAAATAAAACGGAAGGAGGTCGGCGACGAATCACATCCCTCGTCTCCATGGTGACAGGTCAAGGGGATTAGGTATTCCTCCTATTTTCCCCGCTTTTTATAAATCGTTCGTGTCGGTGGCGGAGAGAATTTTTTTATTGCTGGTAGATCGCGGCCCATTATACGGGCGATTGCGTCCCATTTGAATTACGAGGCGAAACGTATCGGATCCGTTTGTTTCTTATCGGGATACGACAAGGCGTCCTCACGGTCGCGTTGTCCATATGGTGCGAGCTTTGCCGAGTTCTGCGGAGGTGGCGGAAGGTTGGGGAAGCTGGAGGGGGTTGGGAGTGTGTGTGGAGGGAAGGGGATGAGGGAGACGCGGAGTTTGAGTTGCACTCAACGGTTGAATAGATGTTGGAGGTTTGCGTTGCGTGGGTCGCGTACCATCGGAGGAAAAGTGACTCAAGCCCTTTGTTCCAGAGAAGGACTGACGATACCCATGTGGAGTGGGGCTGGAGCGAGGGTGGCGGAGGGCGCCAAGGTTCTCTTCAAGAAGCGTCAGAAAAATTGTTAATGTTACGAGACTGCGCGGTTAAAATAGGCGTGTGACAGCTCGCGAAAATGACTAACACGGTCGATGGATTAGTAATGGCAAACCGGGGTCATTTAGTCAAATTTAAATTCGCCGGCTACTAATCTAATCTCTATGGTGGGCGATATTATCGGTTATTTTTCCCGATTTATGTCCGATTGTTACCCTAAATACGGAGTTCAGCACATTTCTTGACCGAGCTTTCATGCTAATGTTATACATATGTTGTATTTTCCTATGAATTCCCATTGGTGCGTTAGCTTCGTTGTTAAGCAATTTTAACTTGTTAGATATAACGTCAAAACATTTAGGTTTCACTTGTTCTGGTGATTTCTTTGTGCAACCCATGTAATTCGAATTCTATGGATGTCTATAGAACTGCGATCTGATAAATACTGAATTAGTCCCTCGCTTTTGAGCACCATTTTAGTTTTTTCTTATATGCCATATTGTGTAAGGGTACATGTCAGTATTACTGAATTGTCTATGTTATGGATCGAAGATGCTAGGAGTCATTTTTGAAATATTTTTCTGCTATGGCTTTCATGGTATAGCACGTTTTTTAATAACTTTTATATTAACCTCACTCGATATATATATATATATATATATATATATATATATATATAGCGGTTTGTGACCACTTAGGCTTGTATCACCCTACCAGCCCACGGGAACGGTTCAAATACATCCGGTGACGCTTCCGACGCGACTAATGAGATAGGGATTAATTATTTATTATTTTAATAACTCAGAATCAGTAATATATCCTATTAAAATGACAATTACTTGTAATTTTTACTTTTCCTCTTTGTCTAACGTCTAGCGGAGAATCGAAAAATCTAAGCTTGCTCAGATGGGCGACGGATGGCGAGGACACACAGCGTAGTTCAACTATGAAAACATTGAGGAACTGTTTGTTTATTACATCGTATATTTCTACTATTTCGTAGTTTGACACTTTTTCTAATATAATTAATAACTGAGAAACTGTAAGGGATAGAGCAACGATTTCTTACGTATAATTAGGTATACCGACACTCGTAAATGTAGTTATTCGGTTGTCTTCATTCGTTTGTTTCGGGTTGCTATAGAGCTTTTAAATTACGTACACTTTTAATTATGCTACGTCATACTGGTTTAGAGGGCTTGAATGGTGAACGTTAACATTTTTATTTACATTAACAATTAGTTAGAGATAAAATTTGTAATTTACCTATAGAAACCATGAAAGAATGTGAAATTTCATTGCTTGAGACTAAAAAGAAAAAAGAATAAATTAAATAAAAAAAGGTTTTTTTTAAAAATAACTTTTATATTTTGCACTAAAAAGGAAATAATAAATTTTTATGTATTTATCGATCGTGAGTTCGGCTGTTAAGGAGGAACAAAATTTACAACAATTTCAGTGGGATAAATTCCTTCTTGCTCAACAATGTTGATTTACTAAACTTTATTTAGAACTTTGTAAAAGTTATATGGCGCCTTACAGGTTTTATTATCTTGCGCCATGTAACTTTTACAAAAGTTTTTAATAAAGTTTAGTAAATCAACATTGTTGAGCAAGAAGGAATTTATTCCACTGAAATTGTTGTAAATTTTGTTCCTCCTTAACAGCCGAACTCACGATCGATAAATAAATAAAATTTTATTTTTTCCTTTTTAGTGCAGAATATAAAAGTTATTTTTAAAAAAACCTTTTTTTAATTAATTAATTTTTGCAATAATCTGTGCGGTCAAACTGAATCGCCTTGGGGGCTGGTGGTGCTCTGAAAAGAGCACTTAAAAAATGCTTCTCTCATGTCAGATATCTCCATACTCAAAAAACCATATGCGAATTTCGGCTACACAGCAGCCGTCTTCAGCGGTAAATCACCGAAGTGGATTCTAAATATGTTTTTTAAACGGTTCTTTTAGAATCTACTTTCGGTGAATTACCACTGAACGCGGCTGCTTTGTAGCCGAAATACGCACCTGATTTTTTTATAACCTGTTCGTGACTGTGGGAGATAAGTGAGACAGGTATTCGTTTAAGTTCTTATTCCTTAATTTTTTTCCACCATAGGACGAGCTCGGTAATTCCGTTGAATTAACATAAATGGCGTTAAAAATCGAATCGAACATTGTAATAATGTTGCGTCGTGATTTAAACGCGTTCGACCTTTTGAGTTTCTCTGTTCAGGCCGTCCTTGGTAGAAGGGTCGTTAAGAGTATCTGCCAACGAGTACTAAGGTCGCGGGTTCGAATCCCGCCTAGGGGCATGGGTGTCTGTGTTCCTGGTAATGGGTTGTATGTAAGAATGAACTAAATTGTCTAAATATCGCCCTTGAAGTCGAATTATTGTTATCCATTATTAATGCTTCAGATATTCGATGATGTCGTTTTCACCAACAAAATGTCGAAATTAAACAGATAAAATATCACTACCACCAGATGTTGGGGATTTTTGGTTGAAATGCACGTCAATTCGAATCAACTGTTTGGATTCAATTGATAACATTGTCTCGGTAGTTTACTTTTGAGTTATTTATTTCCGGCTTTCTAAGTTTTAAAATTGGTACTTCAATACATTCGCTGGAAAATTTGATGAAATATAGTAATCTAAATGTTAAAGGTAATACCTAATTGCTTTTCAAATGTTCGCAGCTGATATTATTTTCATTTGATTAAAAATATAACCTTCATACCTAATAAAGAATTCACGGTTGAAAATAAAATATTTTGGATAAATATACCAAGGTTTGTCGAAACTATCATATAAATTAACATGATGTTGTGGAAACTTGAATGAAAGCATAGATACTCCAAAACTAGCATCGATGAAGCCTTCCTTCTTGCGTGGAATGAGGGAAAAAGTTTGGGTGATTATGTATAACTCGGCTTTGATAATAAATTTAATCCGATAATTTCTCAATTAACGCTATCAACCAATAAAACAGTTAAGCTAATCGCGACAACGAAATAGGCAACAAATTTTGTCACGATATCTTCTTCAATGTTTTATTATCGTTTAGATAAACCGTTTGATAGTGTCCCCACGTAAATAGTCCCTGACGAGATAATGTATGCTTTCTTTACAGAACGTGGCGCGATCGAATATATGCGACTGTGGCAACGAACGAGTATTATATTAATCGCTCACGTGGAATAGACCAGGAGAGACTCGATCTCCTATCCCTCCACCTCCGAAGACAGTCATGACCTACTCGGCCGCGTTAACTAGGCGGATGTCACGAAGGTCCTCCGTTCCAATCCAGGTTGCGACGCGTTTGCATACGGAGAAGGAAAAAAAATAAACGGGATCCCGTACATCCGAAGAGGGGAATTCCTCGCGCTTTTGACCCGAAGTTCTTTGAACTTCTTTGAGGCGTAGTTCTTTGAATCTTCTCCCAAGTATCTAACATTTGCAAGTGATCGCGCTTCGTTAAAAAAAAAAAATAACAGCCGCGATTGCCGCAACCGCCGTTTTTAATCACAGTATTTTACGCGAATTTTAATTGTCTGATCTGTAGCTTAATAACGTCATCCGTCTTGGGTGGCGAATTTCAATAAACCATTATGGCGCAAGCTATTAAGGGGAACCAGTTTCAATTAACCAGAAAACCTGTATCCGCGGCTCAGGAATAAAAATTCGCGCGGAAGTGAGCCGTGAAGACGGGTTCTGGTGTCAGTATGAGAGTTCGTACGTAAACAAACATTCAGGAAAGCAATTAATACGTGCGCGGCAATAAAAAATAAAGTCAATTAGAAAAGAAATGTCTTTTTTAATTCAAAGTTATCTCATTCGTCGGAATCAAACTACATAAATAGATTTGAGAACTCTATTTAATAAATCGTTAAGTTTTACATCGTATTAATAATGTTGGAATCTTATTTCCTTTGCATGTGTTTTTTTAACGAACGACAGGTTTAAGTTGTACCAGCCGTGTTTTTTATTAAGAACAAATAGACGAAGGAAAAGGAAAATATCGATCAGGTGAAGCTGTTTATCATTTGATAATATTACTTAACAGTAGAAAACTTTGCAGTTTTTTACGCCTTGCGTTATTCCCTGAATCAGAAATAATCTTCTAAAGTTTAATCGTTTAGAGCAGGTTCTACAACCTTTTCTTGTCGACGTACACCTTAGAGCATTTTTTGTAATGTTCGCGTTCCCCAATGTACATTTTAAAGTGAAAATTAAAGGTATGACCCTTATATTAAGATTACCTATGTACGTAACGTTATAGTTCACAGTAGGTATAAGGCGAATTTTTTGTTTTATTGTGTTATTCATTTTCGTAGCATGACAACTTCTTATTCCGCAGTCAAGCATTAAATAGGGAATAAGAAGATAAATTTTAGTCTTTAACACTTTCTCTTTCCCCTTTAACCCATTAATTGCCGAATTTACGCTTTAAATGTTTTCATGTCGTCAGTGCTGCTCAGACGGCGTTGTACCACAACAAGAATCCTTTTTTTTTAATGACTATCAAGGAAAAATAGACAATCCCGTATGAAATAAAGTTAAATATATTGTATAAATGTAATATTATTAAATTCAAATTTTCTATTTAAAAAAATCAGCATATCCCAATTCTTCCATTTTCCATACTTATCAGTTAAGGGTTAAAACGACGGACGCATTCTCACGGGTACTGTCTTACCCTCGGTCAAAAAAAAACCCTGATTTAGAATTACGGCAGGAAATAGATACGGCTGTTTTTGACGCAACAAAACCATAAATTGAGGAGGAGGTTAGAAATAGTGTGTGCGCCTTTAACATTTTATTTTCCTACTTCTTTTTAAAAATAAAAAGACATCTGTTAAGCCCGTTCATCCGAGAGTGAATCCATTCAAACTTTGCTTTACGAACTCAATTAGAAAAAAAAGGGTCCGACCGTTGACGAGCTCCAACGTACCTATTACGGAAAATACAATCTTGCGAAAACTCCCCGGAGGCTAAATGACACAGTTCAGTGCGAAATTACTTGGAAACACATCCACGTGTGAATCCGTAGGGAAAATGCATCGAGGTGGCAGCGAGAGATGGAACGGAGAAATGAATTTGCGCAAACAATTCGAGGTTCGACGGTTATTCCCGACAGATGGAGACGAAATCGATGCACGCGTCGTGGGTGTCGAATTAATAGAAGGTGATGAATCCTAACTTTCGAGCTCCGGGATCTGTAGTCCCCCCAAGGTCGAAGTGATTTTTCACGAAAACGTTCAGTGTATTTTTTTTCCGGTGTCAGAGCCTATTTCCAAGAAACCAGTCGAGGGTTCCTTTTTTTTTAGTTTTTACTACCCGTTTTCTAATGGTTTAGAACGCAGGGGTGGTCAAACTTTTCTGCATGGTGGTCCGTATTTGTGGTTGTGAATCCTTCGGTGGCCCTCTTTGAAAATTGCCAATGCTTCGGCGGAGTGGATTATATTTAAATCGGAAGTTACTTACAATTAGAGATTCTTAGGCGCCATATGTGTGAAAATCAAGTTAAAATTTGGTTTTATTGTTAAACTTTGAATATTAAAATCACTATGGAATTAAATCTTAGAATTGCCTTTGAGAGAATGTCAAAAACAACATTAAAAAGAACTTAATTATTTGAGAATTATTTACTAATGGTTGCAATTTGTCGCAAGATATTATAACAGATTTTGCTAGATAAAAAATAACGTTTGATAGGTAAATCAAATTTTAAGGTTAAACTTTGAATATCAAAATCACTATGGAATTAAATCTTAGAATTGCCTTTGAGAGAATGTCAAAAACAACATTAAAAAGAACTTAATTATTTGAGAATTATTTACTAATGGTTGCAATTTATCGCAAGATATTATAACAGATTTTGCTAGATAAAAAATAACGTTTGGTAGGTAAATCAAAAGAGAAATGAAAAAATCTCAAAACTATGAAAGAAACACTGGCGGTGGGCCGCATAAAATTGCTTTCGAGGGTCGCAGATTGTACGCCCCCTGGTTTAGAATGATTTAAAATGCACATTGCTTCGTGAAAGAGTCATCGAGCTCGCCTTATGGTTGGTAGTAGTAGTAATTAGGATTTTAGGTGCGTCAACAGCTGAGGTTATTTTGCACCGTCAAATTCTCTTAGAGAAAATCAACATACATCACAACATCCAGGCCCGAAGCGGGATTCGAATCCGCGACCTTTGGGTTAGAAGGCAGGCGCACTGCCTGGCAGTCTACCCCGGTCGGCTTATGGTTGGTATCAAACTGAAAGCTAAAACTCTGAACATTTCGGATACAAAGCATCCGGCACCTGTGTTGATTTTTACCGACGGTAATTTAATTAAAAATAATAATCTGCTACGTGTGACTCCCCCTTTAATGATGGCTGCATTTTTTGCTGAAACGCTCATCCAGTTTTCGCAATACATTTACTTCAAAGTTGAAAGCCATAGTTATCAATGCAGATTTCTGTCACGATCTTGTTTTAAATTGCGCTTGTCATAATCTAAGTAACATTTTTTTCCTGAAGCGCACAAAGGATTGAGCCAATAAAACAAAGTTTGTTCAAATCAACTGAAATTCAATCTGTTCGTTTCTTGATACACACACACACACACACACACAATTGGATTAGAAATCTTCTCTGTTCGTTTTTCTTACATTCCACGGCTCCTCTTGTTCCATCTGTCTCCCTTCCTCCTCCTGCCCCCACTCTATCCCCTCCTTCTGCTTCCCCTTCCTCCGCCCCAAACCCTTCACCCCACCCACCCATCCACTTCTTTAAAGAAAGAATCGCTCTTTTAATATCTCTCGCAATGCAACCCAACCAGGGAAATGTCGAGGTTTTCCTCAGAGTGAGAGAGGGAATCGCGTAGATAAACAACGTACGCGTTAAACTATACGACGTCACTCGAGCAGATGCAATTCTCGGCGAATTCGTTTCGTGGATCCGTATCCAGGAAAGCACTTAAAAAGTGCACAGAGTGAAGCGGGGACGTAAAGAGCAGGGCGAGGCGTACGGGAATGGGACTTTTCGCGATCTCTTCGTGACCAAACCAAACGCACGAGGAGACACGGAAAGATATAGACGAAGGTCAGTTTAGCGGACGCGAGGATAAATTAGTAGCAAATCCCAAATGTCACAACACGTGTTTGTCCAGAGGGCGAAGTGGGGAGGTGTGGGTGTTTTCCGAGATACAGCGTGTATCCAGATGACGGGCGGAAAGGGAGATCCAATAACGACCGACGTGGTATTGTTGAGGCTAGAGACAAGAAAAGTTCGAATTGTTGCGTAAATCCCATAATACACTGACAGCGTTTCAGACATGTCACATCAGTTGTTTTGGTTATCGCTTTCGATGCTTTGTAAATAAGGTCTTGTCGGGGTTAAACTTCAGTTTCGGTCGAATTTTTATAGTGCTGTATATAGATTTTGTAGGTTCTGTTAGTAATAATTATATTAATTGATATAAAAACTTCATGTAAGGACTTAAATCATAAATTTGAAATTTTACAATGAACAATTTACAGTCTACGATACTTTACGTTAGTAATATCAGTACGATTATGAGAGTAAAGAAAAAGTTCAACACAGTTCATTCCAACTATATACTAAAATTCATTCCAAACCACAGTCACACAATACAAAAAGAAATATTTGCCTTTCCTTTTCTGATTAAACAGGACAAATTTGTTGAAAAAAATGTCTGTAATACATTCTTATGCTTTATCTTGGATAATACTCCACGTACATCATTAAAATCAAAAAAATAATGAGTCGAACCCGTATGGTATGGCGATTAAAATTGTTACACTTAAGAAATGGAACGAAAGTGTTGAAATCAAGGAGATCACCTTAGCACGCAAATGTTGCGGCAATTTTAACCATTAAGGAAAGTACCATGTCCTTTTCATGCCATAAGGAAATACCTTTATTTGAATGAAGCAATTTCACGAATGCGACATTCTATTTCAACTCGACAAAACATGGTTTATACATTTGTAACGATCGTTGCGTTAACTCCAACCCCGAAAATTTTAGAATTTTATACTCGAGCAGGATAATTCCTACGGATGATGCCGTTCTAAATGAGTCCGCCAGAGTTATTTCCGCTGACCATTTTTTTTTACGGGCAAAAACTTTGGAGATCCCAAAAAATAACGAGTGCCAAGGTTGCCGCGAAAGTAAAAAAAAAACAGGAAAACTTCAAGGATAGAAGGATAAGTTTTTTTTTTCGTTGGCACCTGCCATCCTTGCAGGAAATCGACGGCAGGGAAGCAGATGTCTGCCGTGCGACTCTCTGGGATTATTGGAAAAAGTATTTTTTTAAATAAAATAAATCGGTTAATCCCGCAAGATAAGCAAGACTTGTCAGAAAGAACGTAAAAACGATAAAAATATATAGGGGTTGCTTTCAAAGTAGAAGAAGGTTAGAGATAAATGTTTAAAGGATGCGAGAGTGTATGGGCGCGAGATACGCATGATACAGAGAAGGGAGAAGGAAAAAAAGAGTGAAAAAATATTTCAATTGGGGAAATAATTAATTAAAAGGAGAATTACAAATAAAAACTGGCAACGGAAATTAGCAGAATGGTAAGGAATTTTCGATTATTTGAATAAGAATAAATATAACGCACATCAGCTGGTGAACCTACAAGTCACCTTATTGGTAGAGACTGCAGGGGGTGCAGTAAACCAAAAGTCCCTAATTTTCCTGTGATACCTTTTCCTATTACGTTCCCTTATCCTGCGATCCTCTATATCAAGAGGTGCGAAACTCAGATGTCGACACGGACCAAAATCGACCTTGATTGGGCCTAAGCGGGCCACA
Organism: Uropetala carovei; assembly: GCA_036926305.1. Classification (NCBI taxonomy): domain Eukaryota; kingdom Metazoa; phylum Arthropoda; class Insecta; order Odonata; family Petaluridae; genus Uropetala; species Uropetala carovei. Next base: position 2,590,889 of record JAXCHB010000214.1, read on the forward strand.
CTGGAAATATTGTCCACGATAAAAACTTAAGTACACTATTTCGGATTTATTAATTACCATAACAAATTTTACATGCGATTTTTACGTGACAAAAAATGAAGTGGCAAACAAGTATAATTTACTTACAAATGTTAATCATATTTGTTGATATAAAAGGAATTAACCAGCTTAGTTACTCCCTGCTTCGATCGGGCCGATCAGAAGGTATCGGCGGGCCACGTCTGGCCCGAGGGCCGTATGTCGTGCACCCCTGCTCTAAGTCGTCCCTTCCTGCAATCTCATCTTCGCTGTCCTGCCTTCCGATATTTGCCTAACTTCTGATAATATCTACTATTTTATTTGCTAGTTATAATGCTATCGCATATAATTATATCGCCCTTTATTCGAGCAAAAATGGGTCACATCTTGCTCGGATTATCGGGTAAATCGAACAATAACGGAATCTAATAATGAATTGACTCGATTTAAATCCGTTATGGTACTGAATTTTTGACGATTCACGTGCTCGTAGTGTGACGTAATATGTAGTTTGAATAATAATTCATATTTCTGTGACATTTTGTTTGAAGTATCGGTTGATTTTGCGTTTCGTCAAAATTGGTGGTCGTCATTTTGCCACCAAATCTAAAATTCGAAATTTTGCTTTCGAGAGTAATGTTATACGGAAAATTGAGGTTCGGGTAAACAACTCTCTACTGTAATTCATATTACAGATGAGAATCTCCCTTGAAAGGTAACGATCAAAAAATAAACTGTACTAGAATAGGAACGCGACTCGTATTCACAATTTGAGACTAGTGAGACTTCCTAAAAACTGTAAGCTCGCATAAAAATAAATGCGTAAAATATAATAGCGACATAAAATGACAATTCCCTCTTTTAGAAAGAATTACGAAGCTTAGACATTCATACACGGAGAAGCTCAACGGAATATTTTTTCTCGCAAATCCCATTCACATAGAAGTTTAGGAATTGTAGTTGAGAGAATACAAATATTGCTCTCATTACTCGCGACAGTGAATCTATACGTTAATAAAGAGGATGTAATTAGAAGGAAAAAAGAGGAATTATTGAATGAATCAGAGTCGGACAAGGGGCTATGAGAACTGAATTTTGAAAGGGCAACGGGGGTGATGGTAGAAGGGAGAGAGATAGAGAGAGGGGAGACGGGGTAGAAAGAGATGGGAGTTAGAAAGGAGGAAAGAGAGGAGGTAATTATGCGGAAAAGGAGGCGTAGAGGAACGAAAAGTAAATGAGCGGTTTTAAGAGCATGCGCGTTGATGGGAGTGTCCGTAAGGGTGACGAAGGTTAGTGCTTTTTTTTTTCGAGAGAGAGAGAGAGAGATGGGAAGCGGTCCGGAAGACTCAAAGAGACAGGCGCGATGGAATACGTTGGGAGTGGTCGGGTGCGGCGATGGGGGCGAGGATCTTTTTCTTTGACGTCAATTCCGTGACAGACGAAAGGAGGAAGCGAGAGAAGGGGAGATGCATAGGAAGGGGAGAAAGAAAAAAGATCAACCGGAAGAGACGGATACGTAGAGGAGGAGCAAGGTTACAAAGAGAGGAGAGAGAGAGAGAACAGATGGAAACACAGAAAGGGAATAGGGCGAGATGAAGGAAAATATGAAGGACGCGAGGGAATGAGAAATACGTAGGGGAAGAAAGGAGAGGAAGAAAAGGGTAAAGAGAGAAGGTGGATAAAGGGTGGGAAAAGGTAGAGGAGGAGAAAGAGAAGGAGATGGGAGAGAGAGAGAGGAGGGTGAGAATATGGAGGAAGAGAGAGTAAGTAAGGTAAGAAATAGATGGAGAAAGAAAGAGAAGTTAGGAATAAGAGAGGGGAAGGGAAAATATAACGAAGAAAAACTGGAAAGACAGACAGACAAACGACTTTATAAAGGGTGAAATTGAGACTATACATATAATCCCTTCTTACATTTAACCCTGTTGAAAGAGAAATGGTATAAGAGGAAGAAAATACGAAGAATGCGAGGGGAAGAGAAATATAGAGGAAAAGAAAGAGGAGAAAGAGAGGGGGGAAAAGAGAAGCTGGATAAATGGAAAAATAAAGAAGAGAAAGGAAGAGAGAGGAGAGGGAGGAGGGTAAGAAATTGAGAAGGAAAGGAGAGAGAAAAGAGAAGTTAAGAATAAGACGAAAAGTGAAAATAAGAGTAACAGGTAGAGAAACAGGAAAGAAGAAAGGGATATGAAAGAGATGGGGGAAGGGAATAGGGAAGAAGTGAGCAAAAAAAACAATATAAAAAGGAACGTTGTAACGTCGGGTGAAGCTTTTAGAGGTTTGAGATAGCAAAGGAGAAGAATGAAAGGATATGACGGATGGTTATGTAGAGAGGGGGAGATATATGCTTGGAAATGCTATGTAACAAATGATAAAAGAAAAAAAAGTGAATGGGCAAGGAAATGAGAAATGCGGGCGAAAAGAAGAGTGAAAGAGAGAGAGAGAGAGAGATGAAAGAAAACGAGATAAGGAATATATAAGATATATAAATGGAGTGGCATGTGCAGAGCTAGAGACGCAACGGAATTGAAGGAGAGAAAAGGAGGTAAAAGAATGGAGTGGGATAGGAGAAAATGCGCGAAGAAAAGGGGTGAGAGAGGAAGAGAGAGAGAGAGGGGGGGAAGGAGGCGTTGGTTAAGTGTAACCAATGGGGAGCTGCGAAGAAAATTGGGAGGGACGAAAATGCGTTGAATATATTATGGCAAGGCAGGAAAATAAATACCGAAGATGATGCAAGTAATCTGAATTGATAAAGAGTAAAAAAAAAACAAAAAAGAACGGATTATGTTAGAGCCGTTGAACTTCCCAACGACACCAGAAGGTCACAAGAAAGTGGATTGGATACATTAAAGCAGGCTTTTATTAGACCGAAGACCTGAAACCGCGTCTCAAAGGATTTTCACACAATCTGCATTAATACGCAGTCCTATAGTGCATGTTTTCTCAGGTAAACGTATTGCGAAAAATAAAGCGATCTTTTAACTGCTGCAATATAAATTCTTGAACTCTTAAGTGTCACTTTCCTTTAAGGAAAATCGGCGATCATTTTAGGAGTTTTACAGCCACGATAAAACTACGAGAAAAGATAATTATTTTTAAAATTTTGTGTAATTTTCCAAACATTTCCGTTGGCCAATGTTTATCGATACACTACACACGCGAGTTATTTTTCAAGTGTGAGATTTAATTGGATCTATCAAATGTCGCCAATCTGTAATGGTTAATTCTCAATTTGTGTTTTTAATATTTGATGAATTTGCCAATTGAATCGACGAAGATTTAAGAAAATGCAAGCACCCAGATTATTAATGAAACTATTCATCAATTTCATCGCAATAACGTTATTATTCAAAAATAAGCAGAAAGAATTATAAAATAATTACATATATACATTATTTTATTTTTTATATATATGTATCTCGTTCATTTTTCATTAGAAAAGAGAATTCAAAAACTCCGATGGGTTTGTGTTAAGCTTCCATAGAATTTCATTCATAATGGCGATATATTCAAATAAAAAACATGACGAAGAAACAAAATGAGATTTGCAGCTAAAATTATCATATGTTAAAAATAATTATTTTTTGTCAGATGGTATGTTTAAAGAATTTTCCTATGATCGTTATATCAAAACAGTTTCTAATGGTAAACTTTACTTTTACTTAGTAGAATGCACCCAATAAAACTTTCTATTTCTTTATATTACAAAATGGTCAATAAGTTATTTGATATCTTAAATTTTAAACGTTGAAATATCTTATGTTAGATAACAGGTAACGCTGAATTTTAAGTTGGATTTAGGATGTGAGCACTTTCAAAAAAGGAATCTCTGCCGTCAGATACTCACCATTCTATGCAAAATAAACATCCGCCTATTTTAAATTTTCCTTCGCATTGCACTCTCTAAAAATTGATCTTTGAAAAATTCCAATGCAACGACGACGCAACGGATCTGATAATAAATACATCGGTTAATGGCATATACTGTCGCACAAATGTCGATGATCTTTTGCCGAAGGGGAATGTTTGGCTTGTCTCACGTGGCCTTAGAACCTAAGAAGGGATAAAATATCTTTCCTGAGCTATCGTTAAAGCGACCTTAAGATTTGCAGATATATATATTTTTTAAGAATGTTCCTATGCTTCACTCGACATTTTGAGCAACGTATTTCATAAGAATACCTGCGTCGTAAATTTTCCCTTTTACGACCGACGGAATATTTTTGCTTGACTTGTATTCTTATCAGATCGAGTTATGTCGAGTTGGTGCAGCCTTTGTAATGACGATGCAAACGTTATGCTGGAGAGAAGATACGTGATTCCTTTCCCGATCCAAGAGTCGAACGATTTCATAAAAAGGCACGCTAAATTTAGGAACGAGTAGAAGTAGATAGTCGCGGTTGATAAAGCATACATGCGGAATCTAGTAAATGATTAGCTATCTTTGCCCCGATCCTTTTTTTTTAATAAAGGAAACTGCTGTAATCCGCACTGATCTGTATGTGACGGCGGTCGCTTCTCTCTCGCGTGGCCAAACGAATCCTTATGAAATTTAAAAACAAAGTTTCATCTCGTAGAAATCATATCAGGACAGTTTAAGCAAGTACAAAAATTACAGTAAGCGGTAAATAACTGGATGGAAGCAATGCGAAATGGATAATACATTCCCGTAATAATGAGTGCGTAATTAAATGGTAAACCTAATTTATAAATTAATAGGGAGAATTGATTTCGGTAATCCTGGTTGTTCTAAGCACCAGGTTTAAAAAAAATCGAAATGATATATTCATTTGGATTGATCGAGTGAAAAGTAGTTAAATTTTCGTTCCTTAAAGATGGCTGAAATTTTTTTAATTGCGAGAAAGTGAGGGAAAAATAAATTGCATTCTCTCTGTCAGATTCAAGGATGTGCAACGGTTAAAACATCACATCATCATCGGCGCCGAGATGGATGACACCACGAAATCCTCGAAGAATTTTTCCGTCATTTCAAAACGATGCCCTTTATTTTGACATTTCATTTTCTCCAAGCGCTAAAATATTATTCACGATGATAGGTTTTTCTATATCACAAATATTTTTGCTTGTGGTAACTTTTTTGAAAACTCGTTTGTGATCGAGTAAAACGTTAGGAAAGTTGCTTGCATCAGTATACAGAATTTCTCAAATAGATATGCGTACTCTGAAAGGAATGATCACGGTTTCAGTGGCTAAAAGTCCATTGTTATCTTTTTTTATTTCACTACAATTCCTTAATCTAGAGTATGTAGAAAATAAACTCCAGCTATAGTTAGCCGATTATTATTAGGAATAGAAATAGACCATAATAGGAAAAACGAACATTAACATTTTCCATAGAAAATCATTCCTTCCGCCGTCAGGTTTATCGGACACTGTGTGCTAATAGGTTAACTGTGACTCAAAACAATAAAATGAAATGGAATCGTCTACGATGCCGACGAATATCTATATAATCCTATATTAACGCTCAAAATAAAATATGTTTATGTCAGCGTTTATGATCCGATGTAAGAGAGACGCGTAGGCCGCATTAAAGAGCAAAAAATAATCATTGCCCTTTAAGAACGATGCAAATCCATTTCTCACGAACGCAGTCGGCGCGGACTCAAATAGAAAGAGGGACCTTAAAGGAACGCAGTAAACTGCAGCACCATCAGATAACTTCCCGGAGGTAGTTAACCCGAGACCCGAATGATCCCACTCGTAAAAAGGTTTGCCGAGTAATGAGCGAGAGAATCTCTCTCTCGCAGATCAGAGCAAACATCTCCGGTGACTTCAACGCTCGAATTCGAACGCCCGCGAATTATCAGTCACGCACCCGAACGTGAACTTCTAGCGAGAGCCCAACAATGGTGCTCTTCTTGTGGACCTCTTGAACCGACTGAGGTGAACCGAGGGCGACCAAGGAGTTTAGATGGTCGGTAGGTCGATGGATGAAGTGGTGGAGTAGGGGTTTTAGGGAAGAGAAAGAGGTGGGGGGGGAGCTAGGACGAACTCCTTCCTTCCCCGCCAAACAGCCAATCCGTGATCTCCTCCTGCGCGTGCTGCAAGAAGGAGGGGGAGACCTCCTCCTCGAGCAAGAGTTATAAAGTGGTGGGGGAGGGGCAGAAGAGGGTGCCGCGGAGGAGGGGAGGAGGATGTCGGGAGGGGAAGGTGGCGTAGCGGTGTGCGCTTAAGGAGGCCCCCTCTATATAAAAGGACGAGGGAAGAGCATCTTCTTTATTTCGCTTCTACCTTTCCATCCGGGTGCCAGCTCATATTAGCGCCCCTTAACTAGTTAAATCACGCCTTCCTCCCTGCACTAGGGGAGGCGCTGCTAGCGCGTTTATAAGTTACTTGACCGAAAGGTTTCGTCGAGGCTTCTTGAAGTTTACTATAGGATGTGTTGAGCCGTCTTCGTAGGGAGACTGTTTCCAACACTAATTTTTGACAGAGAAGGGGGGAGTGGGGGCTTTTAACAAGAATCGGTGGCCGTCGGCCACTAAGGTTGCCGTCGCCATGGACAGGATGGAACTGTTGGCGATATTTTTAGTGAGTATGATATTTCCAAGTCCCTCCTTTATTTATGAAGGATTTTAACGTGGGTGTGTCTCGTTGTAGGACGGATTCGGTAAAAGTGCGCTTTGTTGACCGCAGTTGGATGATTTTACTGTTTGTTATAACTATTGAATGTGGTTCTTCTTGTCGGCTATGTTTTAAAGAGTAGGAAAGTGTTGGTTATGTGTTGATAAAATTATGGTACCTAGTTGTTTTTATTTCTGTCCGGACGAATTTACGTAGAAAATATTAAAAATGTTTGTCTCGCGAAATAAGTGAAATTAAAAAAAGTCGTTATGCTCACATTTGTTCAGAAAGTTCAAATCGTAAATATTTTAAGCGGTTGTAAATAAATTAACCCATGGTTGAGGTGAGCAGTCTAATATGTAATTTAAAAAACGCCAGCAATGTAAATTTTGAAAGTCGCGCAAAATTGTTAGTAATGAAATGAAAAATGGCTAAATTGAGTTTGTATTTGGATTCGCAATTTTAAAAAGTCTCTATGCTCACATTTGTTCAGAAAGTGAAAATCGTAAATATTTAAGCGGTTGTAAATAAATTAACCCATGGTTGAGGTGAGCATAAATAATATATAATTTAAAAAAACGCCAGCAATGTAAATTTTGAAATTCGCGCAAAATTGCTAGTAATGAAATGAAAAATGGCTAAATTGAGTTTGTATTTGGATTCGCAATTAGTGTATCTGAATGGTTTTCTGTCACGCTCTTCGGCAATGAAATTGAATATTGTGCAGAATTATTTTTAAATGTAATGAGTGAAATGTATTATAGGAATATACCGTTTTCACTGAAATTTGCATTTAACTCCGTAAAAAAAATCTCGAACCATAAAACTCCGCTAAATAACGTATAATCGGTTGCCAGTTAAACGTAGGACGTAAACGTTGAGGTACATTCAGAAGATTACGACGTGCTTAAAAACTACACTGATGGAAATTACGCGACGTGCATACAAACAGGACTGTGATTCCACATAAAGCACGAGAAATACCGCCGCAATATCGACAATTATTATCCCTTCGTGAATTCGACGAAGTTATCTTAACGAACTCTACTGCGAAATGGAGTTAACGGTACTCCTCAGCTTCGCAACCTCCGTCGACCTATTGGCTATACGCGTATATCCCATCGACTCTTCCTTTCTCTCTCTCACCACTCCTTACGCAAATTCAATGTAGGCGTTATTCAATTGTCAGCGGCTCGTCCTCCTCCTCCGAACACATCCTCTTCTTTCTTTCTTTTTGAGAGGGAAAGTCAGAGAGAAAGGAAAGAAGAAGATCGCTCTCATCCATCTCGAATAAAGAGTGGGAGGTTTTGAAGAAACGCGCGCATCAAAAAAAAACTCGTGAAGGACGCCGCCTCATTTCGTTGCTTTTTTGTTTCCCGCCTCTTCCGCGCGGAGGCGCCCTTATGAGACGTCGTCGGTTTCGAACAGTGGGCGACGTACCGTGGAGCTTATAGAATCGTCTATCTCACGCCTTCGAGACGGCACTGCCCTCGAAGACTTTTGGATAAGAGGTCGGGTGTGGGTGTGTGTGTGTGTGGGGGAGAGAGGTGGAGGTTTTGGGAGAGTTGAACGATCGTCTTGGGAACTTCCCACAATCGCGTAGGGAAGAGAAATGTTTTCGCCGCCCCCTGAGGCCCATTACGCGCCGAATTTCAGTGTCCCAACACTTTCGGTTTTATCCCTCTCGCAATTTTTTTCCCCCCGAGAATTGATGAGAATAACTCAAGGAAGGGATAATCTCTTTTTCGGCCATGCGTGACGTTCAGACTTGTAAGCTGTTTTTCTTTTCTTTTTTCGAAACCTCTTTACGAGCCGGGATTCCTACCTGGAACGGTATTATTCTTCACCTCCTCCCCCTCCCTTGAATTTTGCGATGAATTTATTATTATTGGAAGATGCCAGTACCGCCCATATAATGAGCTTGCTTGGCAACAAGTCTAAGTTGGAGGGGGGCGCCTGGTTTTTTCGCCAGTGGTCCATTGGTTTATTCTTCATTCTTCAACCTTCCCCTCTCGACCTTTCTCTCTCTCCCGTTCTGCTACCGTCGAATTCGTTTTTTTCCTGGTCTCGTTTCGCAGTTTTTCCTTTTATTCCCCTCTCTCTCTCTCTCGTTTTCCTTTTCTTTTTTTTAATTCTCCTGATCGGAACGGACATACCTGCTATTTCTTCGGACCACCTCTGGGTGATTTAAGGCACACCGACGGACAACTTTTACCCAGCGACAAGGGATGGGGGTTTTTCCTACCGATGATTCAAGGATTACATATGCATATTACACGTTCGATATTTTTCGGCGGAATAAATTCGGGTAATAAATTTCAGTACGCGTTGGATCTCAATTCATCGAAAACGGTTCTAATAAAAGGGTCGGAAAATTCGTGCCCGGTAAGATCTAATTTACATACGTATGGTTTTAAGGTTATATATCTCTCCTTGTTGGGCTAGAATTGTACGGCTCTGGAATATATTGCTTGCGCGGACGCAGTTTAAGAATCTGCAAAGCAAAAGACATTCAGACTGAAAGATAAAATTTTACGTCGCGATAAAATTTTAATATATTATCTGGTCTAAAAATCTTGTATTTACTCTAATAAAACCTTCACTCGTAGTAAATATGGGTTAGATTTTCAATTCAGTGCTTCTTACGTAGATCTTGATTTGTATTGCCGACCTTTTTAGAGGAGCGGTCATCACGTATCCATCCCAATGCTGAGATCGTGGTTTAGAATCCTGATATTGGAATAGCAGCATGTCTTCGTATAATTTATTGTTCGTATGCGCATTGTAAAAGGCCGTAAAGTCCTGTTTATGAACAATTCAAGAATAAATAAATAAATGAAACTTAAGCTCCAACCTTGATTTCTAGCAGAGAATTTTTAATAGTAGTCTTGTAATGTTAGAAAAACGCGTTCATTTCCATAAATACACAGATTTAATTTGGAATGTGTTGCTTCTCAAACATTTACTGCACTCCATGTAATTGGTATTGGTGTTGGATGGAGCTGTATGATGCATTTAAGAAAATAATTATTTTTGCGAAACCCTTAATATAAATGTAAAAACAGAATAAAAGTTAACATTCGTGAGATCTATCTACATCTTACTTGAAACAATAGAGAGAAATCAGTTTTAACTTTATGTTCAATGTAACTTTTTAAGATAAGGTTTAGTTTAATACAGATATATTTCTTCTTTTATAAGAGAAGATTTTTAAATATGCGATAAAAACCAAGGAGGCGGTTAGCATGAGAGTTAAATTCCATTTCATATGTTTTTCTGAAATAAGTAACACATTTTCCCTCGAGCAATTAAAAGGTAAGAAGAGCATTTTCAGGATTATACGGTAGAATGCGATGATATCTCAGCCACGATAAATTCATACTCTGCGGGAGCGTCTCAAAACGGTGTTTCATAGGGCGTCAATAACCACGTATTAACGGGCACTTAGGGAGGTTAAAACGCACCTTCGAACGGGCGGTCGACATTACCGTGAAAAATAAAAGCGAAGGATTCGAACATAGCGATCGACCATAAAAAAATGAGATGAAAAAGAGAGCGAGAGAGTGCATGGCGGGGATGGAGATAATGACATAAAAAGAACAATCCACTCCCTGACATCCCAGTCCCATTCATTCCAGTCGCTTTCCTTCTCTCTCTCTTTCCCTCTCGGAACCTCCCGACCGCAACAGACCGGATTCACCCTCCTCCGCTTGACCGCAGAGTTCCTCCTCCCTCCCCCCCCCCCCCCCTCCTTTTACCCTCCCGACGCCAATCTCGCATACGCCCAAACCCCTTTAGCTAATCCTGCTAACCGTCTCCTTTCCTCCCTGGTCCTTCTGCCCCTGGAACTATGCCACCCACAGTGACGGGTCAGGGGATGCTTGTCTACTCCATCGTTCGGGTCTCCTGATTTTTAGCTCGCCAGTCAAGGGGAAAAGAATGAGGGGGGGGGGGGGGGGGGGGGACAGGGGTGGCAGAGCGAACGAGAGAGAAATGTCTGGAGAAATGGTATTCTCCGTTCCTCTCCCACCGCTAGATTGATCCTCTCAGATGGTGATGAGTTATCGCGGTGGTTTTCCTACAGATAAGACGTGACGGAGGCTGGCATATCTATCATTCTTGCTTCTCGCAGTTGGATTAGGAGTGATCCAGACAAGGAATGCATTCTTTCGCTTGGTGATTTTGGGTGCGCCCGTATATTCTCTGGGACGGCTGTCTCATTTCTCTGTTGCTCGAACTGGCGGTGTAAATCATCCGGATAAGTGCATAATTTTAGTCGCTTTCTCCAGCTGTTATGAAGGTCGACTTAAATGAATCAAATATAGTTTTGAATGAAGAGATCGCTGAATAATATTAGATTTTTCCTCCTTTTGTTGTTAGAAGCCTTTTTACTTCTCATATTTTCATTGAACAGTTCATAATATGCTTTATGTAAACAAAAAATTTGCTTTATAAAAAATTCATCCAACTGATTTTGAAAATAATTTATCTCATTATTATCGGACAATATAAAATTCTATTAAAATTCCGTTGATTTTAATCAAAACAAAAATTAATAAAATGAGTGAAATTAACACAAAAATCTCGGGTATATAACAAAACTATTGAATAAAAGGACACGCATCTTAACCATTTGAGTTATATTATCAACTCCGATGAAAGAGCACACAACAGCATGCGCTTGCTCGGTAGAGTAATGTTGTTTCGTGTCCGTCCTCGATAAGCTAAACGTCCGTAAATCGTTCCACGGGCGTTATCATTTGCGTCGACGCCTCCTTCTCCTCTTATAATCTAAAAAGAAAAACAGCTCGAGACTCGTGAGTTTCATTCACGTATCCCCGCGATTTTATCCGTAAACAGTAATCTTAACCTTAAACCGCCCACTCCTATCCCACCGTTTAACATTATCTCCATCCGACTTATATCCAGGAGACTCTTGCGAGTCCTCCTATCTGCGTGTGTCTGCAAACTCATCCCAGACCTCCACTCCTCCCGCAGTACGTCAACACATCCATTACCCCTCTTGATTCTCATTCACACGTCCGACTTCAGGGACGCGGAGTCACAAAAACAGCCTTTATTTTTCTTTCCTCTTTTTGATTTTTAGTTCCGCCGCCGAAAACTTCTTTAAGGTTTTTTGCGTTTCTATGAAACGTTTCTTAGTTTAGCATTCTTAGACCCTCCTTTCCTGTAAGGCGACACCGTGAAATTTCCCTCTTCGTTGCCAAAAGATGCATCTATCCGATTCATCTCAAGGTAAAAGAGAATCACCTCAAGGTCAGAAGTTTTCCTTCTCGCGGAGACTCGTCGATTTCGAGCGGTTTCTTTAATTGCGTGAGGACGTTTACTTTTCTCGGTGGTTTTATTTCCTGTGTTCGATGCGTTTAATGGGTGTGTCCGGCGCGAGAAATGTCCAATAATTGAGGCTTATAGGTGTTCGGCGCGAAGAAAAATTAAGCATGAATATTTATTCGTAACTCGTTGATTGGCTGGTGGAGAAGAAAGTGGACGTCGGGAAAGTTTAAATTTTTTTCGTGCTTATTTTCTTCGCTCAAAAAATCCGTCAAAGTCCTTTCTTGGAACATGAGATGATTCCGATATTTATTTAGTCTGAGAAGGATGGTAATTTCAGCGCCTCTTTTGTAGAGGGTGTCTGTTCACGCAGAGAGAGAGAGAATCGGCGCGAATGAACGTGCATAGAAATGGTTATTGTCTATATCTCGACGACCTTGGTTAGGTTCTTCAATTAGTTCTTGGTGCGTCGAGCACCTTAGCCATTTGTGGAGATAAGTTTTAACTGTTTATCATGTATTCATAAACGCAATTTACCTCTCGAAGAAAATTTAGCCGATATAAACCGGCTATAACTGTTATGAAGCATAAAATATATGTACTATTCAATTTTATTTCCACGAGCAGTGTTGAATTAGATGCTAAAAACAGATCTCAATTAGTGGAAATCAAGCTATATTCAGGGGGGGGGGGGGGTGACTTCGGTACTAAGGTGTTAACGGGTGACCCAAACAATTTAGTAGCAAATTAAAAAGTTACCAAGGTTCACAACCCAAGTAACTTCAAATTTACTACAAAATTGTTTGCATCACCCGTTAATAGGTATCAAAAATTCATATCGTGTTTCTGGATAAGTTTCCCTGTTTAGTAATAAAAAAAGAAAAATTTCTAGGAGCGAACGTTCAATTCAAAGCGTAGTAAGTCAGATTTAGTGTAATGGCATTCCTATAAAAACGTAAGCTTTTTACGAGTAAAGTTGTGCGTGTCCCAGAATTCCGTCCTTGTTCGTACGTCCCGTGAAAATTTGAGAAACTACGCCTATTTTGGAAAAATTTCAAGTTTTTCCCGGGGATGAACTTGGTCCACTCTGCGAACCTCTCAAAAAGTACCCTGGCAACAGTCTTGCAGTCGGAAAACTCCGCAGCTGCGCTTGAAATACTCTCTCTCTCTCTCTCTGTCAGGTGACCGCAATCTGCGATACGGACGCTCATATATGGAAAACTCTTGTAAGACACTTATTTTGTTTTTAACACTATCTTCTCCGTGCGTCACGGAGGGTGTGCAAAACGAATCAAATTGGTGGTCATCGAAAAAATGAATACACCTTTATGAATATATATAGGTGTTAATGTATACATGTATGTAACGCATATTTACTTATATATGCAATAATAATTTTATACGAGTGTTTATATTATTACTCTGCAAGTATAATCGCTTGGTCAATTCTCCGCTCCCATAGAGAGAGAGAGGGTATTTGATTGGACGGAAACCTGTTATGGAGAAAGATGAATGCCGAGATGTGTCGATGAAGGCAGCAAAAGGGGGAAGAGGAATGGGATAAGAAGTGCAAGGATTCGATGAGGGGGGGAGAAGAGGAGGAGGTTAAGAAAGGGCTGGAAGGCGAAGGAAGAAGAGAGAGAGAGGAGATGGGAGAAAGGGAAGGAAGAAAGAGAAGGGAGGAGGGGGCGGGATGTGGGAGTGAGGTAATCTTGCGTGGGAGCCTTGAAGATGAGTTAGTCGTGAAGTAGACACGGAGAGAGTCGGGGAAGAAGAAAGTGAAAGGGATGATAGAAAGTGAAATTGCGCCTCGGAGAGGGGGAGAGAGAGAGAGATTAGAAGAAACTTGGGGTGTAAATCACCGTAAGCGACGGATACGGTTCTTGTTCTTGAGACATACAACGTCTGGGAAGGAAGTGTTATAGTATACTACAGAGAAACGGACGTCGATCAACTTCGCAAATAAGAGCGTGTTAGTTGGAGGAACAAAATTTGTCAGTCATGGATCTCGTGCCTTTCGTGGAGTCCCGGATACTTTCATTAAGGACGGTTTCTATGGCAGAGAGTGAGGAAAGCGTGTTTACGTAACTTATGTCGTGGTTTAGCAACAATGACGTCACTGTCGAGCTATGCGCGGGATTCCGACGAGTTAAATTTCGAGCTTAATTCTGGAGGGTGACCGATGATTTTTCATGGATATTTTAAAATCTTATTAATGACTTCGTTCTTCTTTGATTTTCGTTTCTGCTAACGTAGAGAAAAAATAAAACAAGATTGGATTGTGATGCCTAAAACAAACATGGCTTCCAAATATGGAATAATGTAATTCCTCATTAAGTTATTAGTGTTAATATCAGAAGTGAATTGTTTTACCGAATTATATTGAAACGTTAAATACACATTAATCGACGTCTCACGTTTAATTTTCACTAACCTAAGACACTAACCTCAACGGATAGATTTTTAGTTGGCGATCAAATTAAACAAAAAAGAGGTTGGGAGGGAATCTTGATGTTGTGAGAACATGTGCGTTGTATATTACGGTGAGTCGACGCGCTAAATGGGTTGGAGAAAGAGAGAAAGAGAGAGAGAGCGGAATGTGGGATAGGGCGAAGGTGAGAAGGAGATCCGCCTGACCGGAGTAGGTGAAGGTTGCGGAACGACTACACCAGAGGGAGGGAGATGGGTATAAACGCCTGGAGGCATCAAAAGGGTGGATGCGTGTAAAAAGAGATGAGACACACGGTCGCAGAGGGAGGTAGAGAGGGAAGCTATGAGCAAAGATGGAGGGGGAGAGAGAGAGAGTGAGATGGAAGGAGGAGAGATGAAAAGGAGGGAGAGGAGATAGATGGTTGGAAAGAAAGGTGGAGAGAGAGAGGGGGGGAGGAATGGAGAGAGTTGGGAAAAGAAAGAAAGAGAAAAAGGTCTTCATTGGCAAGGTTGAGGCTAAGTAGCCACCTCCTCCATATAACCATATACAAATTCTTTGGATTTAGATGATATATATTCAATGCTTACACGATTTGATTTACATAGTAACATTCATCTTATATATGAATAGAATAGATAGACATGATTTTTTAAATAGATATTCAATTTAAAGAATAATCTTGGAGGGAATATGATAAATTTGCAGGAAAATCATAAGTAAGCTACACCATAAACCGAAATTTGTTCAAAATTTAGAATATTCATATTAACAATTTCAGGAATGGTAAGATGGGGACGGGAGGGTGCAAAAAGAGGGGGAAGAGGAAAGGAAATTAATAAGGGTAAAGGGAGGAAAAGAAGTAAAATTGGGAAAAGTGAAAAAAACAACTGAAACAGTAACTTAACGGAAAGACTAAGGTGCTTTGTTGTAGGGAGGATGAATCGAGGCTGGCGCCACGTAGGGGAGAACGCGAAGAATTATCGTAGGAGGAGGAGGAGGATAATACGGTATTGCGGCGTTAAGAAGAGGATATAGGTAAGCCGTGGCTAACGTTGGGAGGTGTACACTGTGAGAGACACGAGAGCGGAGAAGAGTCGGCGGAGGAGCAGATGTCATCATTCTAAATACGGAATACCACGCTCTGACGTGGTTTGTTAGGTTCTCGGGGGGTGTCACGTGGTCGGCTACGGGGAATGCAGTATGGGGATTGGTTGGAAGGCGGCGGAGTTTTGCGAGTGTGTGTTGCCGTACGCTTTGTTGAGCGGTTCTTCTCTCTCTCTCTCTCTCTCTCAGTTGGCCAAATTGGCGGTGACGTGTTCGTCTCCCTGCTCCTCTCGCCTTCGTCCGCTTCCATGTCGCTATCGGCTACGTTTCTAATTGAACGTTTAACTTTTCCCCTTCGTAGGGGTTCACTTGGCGAGTGCATAAAAGGTCAAATAATAATAATAATAAACATGCGCAATCCGGTTAGATGACTGTTTTGTTATTTATTACCCAGGAGAAGGTTAATTCTGTTTCATTTATTTCACTTGATGATTAGTTTTTGTACCGAAACGTAAATTAAATTTTCGCACTGTTTTCTTAAAACACATTTCAAGCAATTATTTTGATAAAGGAATATATAATTCAACCATGTATGTAATTTCCTCTGTTTCAATGACAAATGTACACAACGTACGTCTTTAATCATTATGTTTTTCCACTTAGATAGGCCTTCATTCTTGCAATACCTTTGCTCGTATCGCAGTTCCGTGACTGGGGTATGGCAAAGGTGGCATTTGCCATAGGCGCC
This sequence comes from Uropetala carovei, assembly GCA_036926305.1. Taxonomy (NCBI): domain Eukaryota; kingdom Metazoa; phylum Arthropoda; class Insecta; order Odonata; family Petaluridae; genus Uropetala; species Uropetala carovei. Next base: position 2,607,004 of record JAXCHB010000214.1, read on the forward strand.
GCTTGCAAAAGGCGCCAAACGTTCACGCAAAAAAGGGCGAAAAGTTAATTTTCCCATAAATAAGTCTTATTTTAATCCTCGAGCGTTGATTTATTTATAATAAAAACGCCATTATTCTTTATTGAAATGAATTTTCGCTCGCGCGAAAATTTTACAGGACTCTTCTCGTGTTCGGCGTTCGATTACGACAAATCAGGGCCGTCTTACACATGAGTAGCACTCGACGTTCTCAATTTGCATCATTGCATAAATGTTTTCTTTGCCGACTCCAAGAGAGTATTTAGAAAGTCGGTAAAAAAAAGTTAACCGCGGAATTTTTTTTCCACTAAAAGGGATCCTTGTTTGCATAGAGTGATTCATTGCGTTTTAACCAATCAGAGTTTAAGGATCCTTCGGCGAACACGAGCGCCCGCTTGCGCAGAGAGAGAGAGAGAAACGCGAACTGAATTTTCAATCGCTTATATGATAACGAGCTTTCTAAGGATCTTAGAGACGCGCGCGACGCGCTTTGAAACACATTCCTGACTCGTGAAATATGGACGGCGGGCTAGAAAAAAAAATATATGTGTAAAATAAAAGAAGGATATTCGAACAAACAATTGCGCAATCGACGAAAGCGCCGTCGCATCGAAATTTATCGCCGATATCATCGCATTCCTCGGGCGAGATTTCGGGTTGAGGTCCTGGAATCGTGTCGATCGCCTTTCTAGTTTTTTTTTTTGCCATCGCTTTTCGCCTCATGTGTTTTATCGCCGGCGTAAAAAAAATAAAAGAACGAAAAAACACCTCTCTCAAGGAAGACGACTGCGAGATCGCGGACGATTAATTGGGCGATTATTTCTTTTGCGGAGTTTTCGATCTGTCTCCCTCGAAGGACCCGAGAATCAATTACCTCCGTAAAATTAAAAAAGAAAAACATTCCACAACTTCGATCATAAATCATGTGATATTAAGGATTGTTTTTTAAAAATTTTCATTGAAACTTTATTTTTTAATGTGTGAAAAACTGAAAAGCTGTCTCTCTCTGTCTCCAACTGCCATTAGTAAAAAGGTTTCGGGAAATGCATGTAGGTTACAAATCGGCCTTCATCAGTGGTGATTCACGGATTCTAGTCGGTTGTTCCCCGAACTTTTTTTTACGGCCGTTGGAGAGAGGAAGTTTGTAAGATTGATTTTAGCCGTAAAGGGGGGGAGGTCGTTGATTCTTATATGAATTTTTATATGCATCGTTAACTAAGATCAGTTATAACGAAATTTTGGACATTAATTACATCTGTACTTAATATTGACAACCCTTTCATAGCTGTTGGTGTTAGCTACAGCACGATTAAACCTTTTAGATGTCACGTATTTCATATATTCACACTAAATTACGTTAAACGCATCCGTGTAACCGTTGCTAAACTTGAACATGATTGATAACTATTCCATAGGAGAACATTTATAAGGTAATATAGGGAAAATTCTCTGAGGAGAATATATCATCACCATCTCATTTCTTTTAACTCAAGTAAATAATTCGATGAATTCTTTTAAAGCCATTAGTTATCGTTTAATTCGAAAATTAGGGCTGACACGTTAAGGACGTCTAAGCTATCTCTGAGCCACTAGAATTATAAATTTTGCTTTTTAACTTCGATAAACTCTTATAATACCTTTTCTATTACATATACCAAGAGTTAGCCCTTTTAACTCGCATAGGAGAGTTTCTACCGCATCCAAATCATAAATACACCATTGTATTGACCTTTTATCGACCTAGAAGCATCATAAAAAGCTAGTGGAAATTCTGGAAAACTACCGAAGAACGTTTCGCAACCTAAAGAACGCGGGAGGGTGAGAGGGGGGGGGGGGGGGGGGTTCCGATCAAGGCGTGGCGGGCTCGAATTATTTCAAAAGCTTCGTCCCGAGGTTTCTGGCAGCGTATCAGGCGAACGAGTAATTTCACGGCTGAAACAATGGCGGAGCGAATGCATTTTTTGGATCACTTGTCCAGTAGACTTAGTAGGTAGGCGCTGAATATATCTACACCACCCGTTGCGTTCGAAGGTTTAAAACAAAAGACGAGACGTCACCTTTGACTGTGACAGATAAAAGAATAAGAAAGTAAGGAGGAAAGAAATTCAGAACAATTAGCATAAGGTGTTTTTTTCGCCTATTTAATAAAAGACGTTCTTTTTACCATTTACTCCCCAGCTGCTAAGGCTGGATCCACCAAATTCGTATCGTATATAGTACCACTGTGGAACTATCTATAGTAAAATTTTTGCTGCTGTAACTTACGTCATTTTTGAATTATTTGGTGCACAGACTGACGAATGAACCGAATGCATAAGCGAATTATTTTATTCTTTTAGAAAAACAACCGTAAAAAAAAGACCGAAGGGCGTAACTTCTTTTCGGATCTAAAAAAATGAATGTCGACAGTCCGCATTCGACCCTCGACCGTAAAAACAGACGAAGTCTGACGAAAAGATTCAGATGCGAACGCGATTCTCGTTTCTTTATTTTTTTAGTCGGATGAATACCTTATGTGCCAAAAAATGTAAGAGAGGAGAAGAAGAAGAGAGGGAGAGGAGAGAGAGAGAGGGAGAGAGGATGTCCTTCGGATTTTCTCTGCAACCCACCCTCGCACGCGCGTTCTCCTCGACGTTTGAGAGATGCGCGAAAGGGAATTTTTGCGTTCGCCCCAAAAAACAGCGAATCCCACCGATCGTTCTTTTTTTTTCGAGGGAATTAAGACGTCAGTCGATTCCGGAGAAGTGCCCAGAACACGGAGAGCATTCGAAATCGGGAATGCGAGCGTTGCGAGGAATTCTCAGTGATCAGAGAGAGCGAGAGGGAAATTTTCCGCGGCGTCAGTAATGGCATCTGATCCTTGCGTGCCTCCAAGGAATCGAGGTTTTTCTGGGGCGATTGGCGCTTTTTTTTTTCATTAAATTTGCTGGAGAAACTCCGTGCCACGTATTGGTCCTTTGCAGTCCTTTGGATGAATACAAGGTGGAACCTCTGTAAGTCGAACCTCAAGGAAAACAAAAAATATTCGACTTGGAGAAAATTCGAGTTATTGAAGAAATGTAATATGAAAAAAGATTTTTGTCCTCTAAAATGAATTATTCACTTCGAGTTACGGAAAATTCGAATTATAGACGTTCGACTTATAGAAGTTCGGCTGTACATGTTTGCATAGGGTTGATCTTACACTGTAGAAATTTTAAATCTACATTTATTTCTGTCATTTTTACGGCTCGGCAATGTTTGTTTCGTTTCTCTACCAAACTCGAAGAATTGCCTATCTTGGGTAAACAGTGGTTATGTAATATTTAAAGTCGTTACTATGAAAAAACTCGTTTGCATTTATAATAAAGCCCTTAAGCTTCAATCGGTACACAAGGCGAATGTTGTCTCAACCTTAATAATTTGGATTGTACAACGACTTCGAGAATGAGTTACTATACTCCGACAAGGAAAGGACTAGTTTTAATAAAATAAAATATCAATCATGAGAAATCATCCTTTATTACTCAAATTTTAAATTACTTTTTGTTTGCATCCTGAAGTTATCCACTTCATAAAATCGATGCTGAGGCTGTTTGATAATACGAAAGACTGCGGTCAGCGAGTGATGCTGCATTCGTGATGCTTTAGTGCTAAAACTCGATAAATTTAGTTTCTTTCAGATTAAGCAACGGTAGCTTTAAAAGAAATTATGATTTATATGCATCCCATTTTAATTTTTTTTTTACCGACACACACAAATCATAAACTCAACTTTCATCGTGATTGTTCTCAAGCAAACTGTTGGTTCACCTGCGTTGTTTGCATCCCATAAGATTGCATCACCAATTGAACGAGCATGATTTAATCTTCGCATTTAGCAGCGCGTCAATACCATTCGTTTCTCTGATATTTTTTACGGCATTTACGAATACGCGTTTTTTTAAAGAAGCACGAACTTCTATTTATAAATGCTCACCTAAAGAAGAGAGTGAATATCAATAACACGCAGAATTAATTAGTATATGCCAGAGCAAACAAAAGAAAAGGTTTAAAAGTATAAATAAGGGATCCTAAAACCGATGAACGAAAGAAATCGAAAGCCCAAAATTTATTTATTCAGGTTAAATAATGTTGATACATTTTAAAATGATCAAAATAAACTTATTTATTTTTTAAGCTTAAGCATGCATGCCGTTTCCGACCCCAAATAAAGATTAAAAATACGACCATATTCTCAACCATGATCTGGACAGGATTCGAGCCCACAACATTGGGGACTATAAACGCTAACCACTCCTCTACCAAAGGATTGATTTTATTTTAAAGGTCTTTATTTTCCTCTATAAGCATTTACATATTTTTACATTGCACACTACTGGCATTAAAGATATTTTATGTATAAAATGCCAGATCAAGTAAAAACCCTGTTTTAGGCTGAAGTCCTCTTCAGGGCTGATTCAGTTGTTTTATTTTAACCAGTTGGCAGGTCATTACCGAGGCCGGCGATTTATATTTCATTAACCAACGTTTGAAAACTTAGGTTCATTTCTATTAACATGGGACGACAAGAAAACACAATGTTAACAATGTTATATCTTGGTGACCGTAGGGCAATTCCGTTGATGACCCTGTTTCTACTTCCAGCTCCTTTGGGCTTTTGAGTTGAACGTTCCTTAGAAGAAGATAATTTTTTAATATTCTCTTGGAAACTTCGCTCGCAGGAAATCAATCACTGGGACGTAAAATAGCACGGGACCGCTCGTGTCCTTCTAAGAGCCCGTCGGTATCTTCATCAGACAACCTTGCGAAGCGCGTGAGATGAGACTCTGAAGTGAGTCAGTTGGTAATGGTATGTGCATTTCTCTCTCTCTCTCTCTCTGAAAATCACCTTGAATGCGTCTCCCTCTCTTTTAAAGAGCGGGAAATATTCGGGTCGCAACAGTGAGGCGAAAACATTCTCCGAGCATTTTTGGGCAGAGATGGGAATATGTATCTGGGTCAGAGAGGAGAGAAACGATCAAAAGAGAGAGAGAGAGAATTTTTTTAAGGTGGGCGTGTAGGAGACAATGTAATTTTCGACCCGTGACAATTTTATCACGTGATATATAGAGTATAATGGTTGCAGTTGGAAGGGAAAGGGAAAATGTCGCACGGGCTTGGGGATATTTTTATCCTCCGGCAGCTAATTATGTAGAGTTTGGTTCAAGGACCGATATTGCGCGGTGAAAACCCTGCCACTGAAAATAACGGCATGTTTATACGATCGTTTTGCGCATTTTTCAGGATCATAATCCTTGACATTACTTCGTGTCAGAGGAATCGAATTTAAATTAAACGTCAATAATAGAAAGCTGAAGTTATTTCAACAGAACTGTAAAAGTAATTGTTCACATAGGATTACGTTTTTTCTTTGAATTCAAGCTCGTAAAATATGAAATCATTTTTAAACGAAAAACCTATTTTTTTCGTTGAGGTAATAAACACAGACTCAGAAACTGAACGAGTCATCTTATTTTCAGGCCGCAGTATCATCTAAAAATACCTTGCGCGTAATCTGTATGGTTGAAAATTAAAGATTTCTTTGAACGACTATCCATTAAACATTAGGTTTGGCAACTTAATCCAAAATTACGCGTTTTTTATTTCAGGCAAAGTGCGCGTTCCAAGCGCCTTTCCACGTTGCTTAACCTTCTTTAAATTGTTCGACCACGTCTTACCGCCGATGGACACTCCTCCGTAGGATCACGGCATTCCAATCTGTGAACCACTCCTAGCTCACGCGCACCAATCGCGCTAAAGATTCCCGTAACGAACAAGATTGGCTTCCTACCTAAGGCCGAGTTGTATTTCTTTTTTTTAAAAAAAGAAACGCATAAATATAACCGGCTTAATGCCTCAACAATCCTTTTTTTATTTTCACGAGAGATAGCCGTCGATAAGTCCTAGGAAGAATCAAACCGATAGCTGAGGAAGGACGTAGGTGATAAAAATATCACGTCCACCGGTTCTCGCTAAAAAAAATGTTTTTTTCCCCATACTTTCCTCGTAAAAAGGAAGATGGGAAAAAAACGGATGCGGGCGCATATTATGGGAAAGTGGGTAGACATTGCGCGCATTTTTTTTCCTTCCATAAAGATTCTCCTTAGGAGAGTGATAAAAAAGTCCCCTCCATCTAAAGCTTATGTTGCGGACGAGGAAGTGAGGCGCTTTGAGTATCCTAGGTCTGGAGAGACGTCGCGCGGAAGGCATAAGCAGCACACACGGAAGAATTCTAAGTAACGCGAAGTTAAACTTTTACGTAAGCTTAGGAAGCAGTATAGGAAAAGTGGCTGGCTGGTTTTCTTCGTGTATCGCGGTCATCGCCGACTAGTAGGTGAAAGTGTTTGAACTTGAATGAAGTGATCCCCCCGCGACACGTGCTATTATGCTACCCGGATAGCTTATATTTTGCTTCACAGAAGTAATTATTTTTTGTCTTTTTCCGGCGAGGAAATGGTTTATTTATGAATCGGTAAAACTGTTGTCGTCTTGCGCATTCCGATGTCTTAATTCGCTTAAATATTTATTTTAAAATATGATTTTGTTTGGCTCTATTTAAAAAAAAATTGATTGGTGATATCAGTTTAAACGTAAACAAAAGTTAATATCAATAACATGAGTTTCAGACACTTGCAGAATATTTTTTATATCTGAGATGTTCATTAACACTGGTGTGTAGCAAATTTTATTAACATTTCATTGTAAATTTTAACATTTACTTATATATTTTATAAAAAACATAGGTATGCGCGAAATCTCGCCATTTACCACTTTAATGGATAGAATGGAAAGGCTACGTAAGACGTTCTCGGGGGCAACTCTTTTTTTTATTTTCGTACTCTTTTTAAGCATTCCAGCGTTTCTTGCACAAATTCGAGATTTCGGCAATACCATTAGGCCACCCTCGCCATCATTTCCGCCTGAGTTCCTTTCAGGCTATTCCACCGAAGAAAAAAACAGAGTCGATCCCTGCATCCCAAATAGTCGAAAAGAGAACGGGTAAAATTACTCAACCTCGCCATCCCGACTTTTGTCACGTTTTGGAGCTTCTTATGTCTCACCTCGCGAAAACCAACCGGGAATATTCATTCCTAGTTTTCAATGCAAAGGCCGTAGTAACCTGCCGCGGACGAAGGAGCCAAGAAAACAGCCATTTTGTATGCCCTTACCCAACCAAAAGGGAAGAGCATTGAATTCCTGCGATTCCTTCCTCTGATTTTTTCTTGTTGTGGTGCGTGTCGACTTAAAACATGTCTCGAATCGATTTTGAAACTACGCGAATAAAGTATTAAAGCCTTCTCTTCTCAACGGGCTTCTTTTTATCACCAACTCTCTTGTCCATTTTCATGCGTAGTTCGATTTATTTCGAGGATGTCGAAACGTTTTAAATTTAAAGTAATTTTTTTTTCTTTTACTCGTCAGAAGATTTTTGCAATTATTACACATGAGCAGTAGGTAAAATATATAGAAAATGGATGATTTTCTAGTAAAATTGCGACTTAAATACCAACAGTTTAAACGTGCGAATTGTTTTACTTTCTGAAACGTTTTCTAACGTAAAGAAATATTAACAAATTTCATTACTTATTTCCGCTTCTGGTTTTCTTAATAGGCATGCAATTTCTATGAGACAGATCACTTCCTCAGAATACAAAGTCAATCGTTTATACTTCCAATTGACTGAATAGGAACTCTAAATTTCTATGCCTCGCCTTTTTGCGCGTCATATAAAACATTTTCTCCAATTAAGAAACGTAAGTTTACCTATATTATTTTTCGAATCGCATCGACTGGTATGTCTAAATAAATTTTCCGTCGTAGTAAAAAAAATGTCGAGGAACCTTTATGGAAAATCGAATTTTTATTTCACTTTTATCTTTTCATTCTTAGCTTCGGTTTATATCTCAACTCCCTTCCGTTCTTTTTTCTCCATCCTACGTTGGACCGTCGCGTGTAAGAACGAAAAAAAGAGAGAGCAGAGTTCATTGAATGCACAGTCGCTCCACGTATGTACCTCTATCACGTCGTCACTTACCGTTCTTACTTTTCGTTCGTCGTTCGGAAGAGTTTCGCCAGAGTTCTTTTGGCTCGCCTCCCTCCTTGTGATGGTCACGTAGACAGCTGAAGAGTGTTTGGGGTCATTCCCACGCTGTGACACGATGAGGACCCGTTCACTGTCCGAAATAAAGGAAATAATGGAAGTCCGCCGCTTACCTTTGCTCATAATCCTTCGCTCATCAATGGATAAATAGATAACCACGCCACTGGAAACAATCACGTAGATGGATATACGTCACCTTTTTTCATATTACTTACTTTAAAAAAAAAAAGATTTCCAAAATTTAAAGTTTAATTTGGCTTTGCTTCGCTGCCAAATTAATTTTTTCGTCTTTTTTTTTATGTCGGGTAGACAAGAGGTTTTAAAAATTTAGTACTCATAATTTAAAATTCGTCACGTGATAATAGATTAAACAGAACGTGTTAGACCTTAGGGACGTGTATAACAAACTGAAAGGTTGTTGCCCTCAATATAAAAAAATGCTATAAAAACCCATCTCGATTATTTGACTCTAATTGTAAGCGAAAATATCCTTCTGTAATATAACCAATGTCAATCGTCGGAAACCACAATAGAAATGTTTACGATTTCATTTTTATGATATAATAATGATAATTTTTAACAAAAAATTCTAGGATCAGTTACTTAAAAATTGATAACTGGATTCATACCCCTCACTAACCCAAAAGTATTAGGTATATCGGATTGCGAAACATACTATAAAGATTTGCAGAGAGAACGGATCTTAGGATTCAATTTTATTTTTTCCGTGTTGGAAGAGATTTTAATATTAGTCCCTACAGCCTACTAAATATTCCTCGCATCCTATTTTCTGCCAGGTTCACGCGCATGTGCCGTTAGGAATTCATAATATCCGAAGAGAAAGGAATCGATATTAGGGAAACTCGATATTTTTCCCTTAGCAACAGCTGTCCGAACCCTTCGGCTATGTCTTTTCTGATTTCGTGTGAGGAATATATTTAAAGGGAAACCTGCTTAAGGAGGGAAGTAGGAATCCATCGTAAGCTTACTCTTCGCTGGTAAAGCACACTGTGATTTAGAACTATGATGGCTGGAATTAGTATGCGCGCGGATTATATTTTCACGGTATCGATAAATTCCACAGTGAGGATTGAAAGGTTTTCTTTGCCAATTTTTAAATTTTCAGGCTACAACAATTTTTCCCTTGTCACTGGAAGGACCATTTCATAAGGAGTAATCATATATCTTCATAACCGTGGGGTATACTTACAGTTAGCACCGTCAAAGTAACTGTTGAATATTTGTGATTCTGCGTGTACTCGTAATGAGCAATTTTATATTTTTTGCATGCGTAGTGTCAGTTGTTAAATTATAAAAAGGTTTGGTTGGGTTCCCTATCGCCTTCCAAATAGTTTGTTTTTTATATATAGTGTATCTTTGTACCTTAATTTTTCCACTACGTATTTTTATGCACGCTAAAACTCTTTATCAATAGAAGGCTCTTTATAAAACGGGTTTAGGGAGTAAATCAATATAGTTTTCTAAACCTTCTCCTACTAGCCCATAAACACCCGTTGACGGTCTTTTACAATGATTTTAATAACGAATCCGCGGCCCGAGAATTTGGAGCCAGACTCGCTAATCACGCCCTCATCCTTTACACGTCTGTAGCTGGAGAATGAAGATAAAAAAGCCATTTAAAAAATACAATCATTTTCTCGGGGTCATTCCTCCGAATATTAGAGAATAACCTATCTCAATTCCCAAGGGAGAAAAATTTTCCAAGATATCGATGTCTTCATCCGAAAAGAGTGTGTCCTGTTGGTATAAACCGCTGGTGTGCAGCTTTTTTTTTTCGCCGACACGGGCCGTGCATTTCTCCGTTACGTTCCAGCCAGACAAAACGTGAGCCGCATCCTGTGACCGATGAGGATGGGAGGTAGGGGTAGGAAAGAGAGAGAGAGAGGGGGAGGGGGTTTAGGAATTGAGGATGAAGAGGAGGAAGGATTGCTAGTATGTACCTACCCTCCTCGTTGACCCGAAATGATCTTCTTCACCGATCGGCTATCCTAACGGATGACGTCACCCGACGGGCTATAAAGGGGTGCGGGAGAGAGGGGATTGGGAAAAAATTGGGAAAATCGTTGCGTTGCACGGTTTGACCATTCATTACATTCGTAAAGGGCCGAGACGGAGGAAGAGATAGAGAGAGAGAGATGGTTATCTGAGAAGGGTCGGGATTGCGTCGTCTTGAAAAATTGAAAAGATAAAAACCACCCTATCTTGTCACCAGAAGGTTATCTGAGTTTTTTGGTCATTCGAGTATTATTTAAGGGTCGCGAATATGTCGGACTGTATGTAATGGGTTAAGGGTTTGAAAATATAGTTCAATACAGGTAGAGTTCGGACCATCCCATAAAAATTCATGGCTTAAGATGGCGTAACCATGATGTGAGATTATCAGTAAGGCATTTGAGATGAGAGTTGTCAGTAATGCTCGTTACTCATGGAGCTAAATAAAATAAATAATTGTAATAGTTAATGTGTCTGTTTTCGTGAAATAAAAACATATATCCCTTATGAATTTTATCATTTGCATTCTTTCATTAAAATATTCGGATTTTTTAGATATAGCATACATTTTATCATTGCACCCAAAGAAGTTAAGCTGCAGAGAAAAAAGGTTTAAGTTTTGAAAACTTTACTCGCGTACCATTGCTACAAATTAAATTAGGCATTCTACTTTATGCGTGCGACTTGGGAAAGCTTGTAACATGTACGAAAAAGTGATTTTTTCCGTAAATTATTAAATTTACGCAACGCGCTTTTGTCCAAAAAATCATATTTTCCCAAAGAACGCAACACCTACGTTGCGCAACTGACTGCTGTAATCGAAAGGGGGATGTGAACACTTCGCTGGTTATCCTCAGCTCTAATCTTTACAAACCGATTGCGATATATTGACGGAAAAGGGTCGTAAAAGTTTCATGCTAGCAAGTTAACACAAATTGTCGTTGTACAACCTAAGCAATTTCGTTTTTTCGTGGGAAAGCTGTCTCGGATGGGAATGATTTCTTTAATTCCCGTACAGTCGGAGAGAGAGCGCTCACTCCATGCTTCTCTCTCTCTAATTGAATCAAATTCTCATAAAAAAATCGCCTGTTCTATGGAGCCGAGGATGAATCCGACGTTTTGAAAAATTCTTTCTTCGAAGCCCTTAAAAAAATTAATAAATTGGTCAGTTCTCTGCCGTGAAAATATTTCTCCGGATAATTATTTTCTCTATTTTTTTCATGCAAATATCTCTCGTGTTTTGCAATACTTCTTCATTGAATGTGGTGTTTAGTAACTTTGTAGAAATGATTCACTGGGGAAAGTAAATTACTCTTTTTGTGAGAACAACGGAAAGATTATGACAGCGATATAAAACGTCAGGGTTGTGACAAAGATTAAATATAAAAATAACGTGAATTAAAGGAATTGGCTATTTTATATATTTAATAAGATCTCGCCTTAAAGTTTAATGCATTTATTTAGAATGTAGCTTAAGTAAATAATATTTTTTTTACAACGACAGTTTTCAAGAATTAAAAACTGTACAATGGCAACTTCAGGATTCGAACCCAGGTCACTTGTGTTGAGAGTCAAGTACGCTTACCACGCCTCTATCAGATAATGGTACAAAGCGAAACTCAACGAGAAGTACTATTCTTTCGGTCAAATTGTCGTTTTCCTGTATCAAATGTAAAGATGTATCTAAACCTTCTGCGCCATCTTCATCCGATCCATTTTCTCCGCCGCTACGAGCTATTTCGAGCGCAATAAAGCCAAATGGTGCTCTTTTTTACATGTAACGAGATGCACAAGCCTCCTTCTCATGAGATAATGTCTTATTAGCATTCCAATTCCCCAGTTTTACTCTCGAGAGTATAGTAACGTACAAGGTTAAATAATTTAAAGATTACTTTTTAAATTGTCTATCAGCGAGCACATTCACTTGGCACGATTAAATTAGCAGAACACAATTCACGGAAGCTTGTAACAAAAACGTTTAAAAAAATTAAGCAAAGTCTTTTTTTAAATTCCTTTTGAATCCGTTCATTCTAAAGTGAACGATTTCAGGAATATCGATCTTTTTTCGGGAGGTTTTCAATAATACGAGGGTAAAATTAACGAAGTACGCCAAATTACATTAATGAAATGCTCGTCGCTAATCTATATGACCATTAGCTTCAATAATCGCCTCTAAAAAATGTATAACTCGTAATAAACACGATTGTTTAATCAAGCTAACGAAAACGGAATACGTGGGACGGCACGAAACCGCACGATCTCCTCGCCACCAAATAAGTACTTTCTTTAGCGTCTCCAATTTGCATTAATTCCCCTTATATCATAAACCGTAAACACATGAGAAGTCTTCTGCGCCTGTATGGAATGGCAGCCACCGTGACCGGCTCGCGACCATGAAGAAGGTTGTTTTTTTATAACGCATGAAATCCCGGAAAGGTAAAGAGCGGGAGATATGTAGTAGAGAGGGAGTATGATAAGTTGGAAGGAAGGAAGGAGAGATGATGTGGGGAATAAGAAAGGAGGGAGGGGAAAGGAATGGTGGGAAGAAAGAAAACTGGAATAAAATAGCATGAAAAAATCAGGAAAAGACGAAAAGAGATGGGAGATGGGGGAGTATAGGAAGAGGAAAGACGATAATTAAAGCCAAGCAAATAAAACGAGAAGGAGGAGAAACTTATTAAAGGAAAAACAATCTAAACTAATATGAGAGAGTATCACTTTGTCTCTTTGTGTGTAATGCTTTTTGAAGCTTAATATCTCGCAGACGACCGAACCGAATTTGATGAAATTTTCAAGATAGCATTATGATATAATATTAAAACGTTTTAATGTATCGAACTCGATATCAAAGACCCGGTTTCGACTCCAGGGGATAATTTCCATTTCCAATAGGTTAAAAATCAATTTTCGCCGTGCAGGCGTTCATTATTTTTTAGATTAAAGATAGAAAGAATTGGCCTACCATCTTCGGATATGAACCATTTTTAATAAAACAAAGTTTCTTATTCTGTTCGTCTTTTTCCGCCTACAGTTCGAAATCGCTCAATTTAAACGTTTAATTCACACAGTTTGAGGAAATCCAGACATTTGAAGGGGATGTTGCCTTGCCTACCAATTCCATTGTTAGACCTCGATATCATATTGTTATTTCAATCCTTATGGGTGTAAACGTGCTTTGAATGCTTTTAATACGAGAGAGAGGGAGGGACTAAAGGGAGGGGGAGGGAGGGAAGGTGAGAGAGAAAAGGAGAGGGAGGTAGAGGAAGGGAGAGGGAAAGGAGAGAGGGGAAGAAGAGAGGGGAAGAAGAGAGGGGAAGAGAAAGAGAGGGAAATGACTTTCAATACAAATTATGTTTCTGATGCCAATTTGATCTCCATAAATAACTTGAGCGATGGAATCTTTACTCCCGTCATTTTTGCCGGGCTATACACTAATATAAATATGTGACAATAAAAAAAATACATTTTCATATTATCTTTTTAACAGGTAATACCTATGAGAAAAGTAGCTTATTTTTGTATTGCTTTTTATATTAACGTGTACTCTTATTACAATTTTTGTAATTCGGGAAAAAGAGCAACTACTACTTCTGTACTCGCGCATGCGTAGTTAAAAATTTGAATCGCAAATCCGACAAGAATACAAAACGCCTGTTAGTATACAAAAAAATGTTATAATAAAATGTAAATAGGAGAGGAAAGCACGGCCTAAAATAAATTTGCATAGAGAAATGGGTAAATTAAGAGGAAGAGAGGATTGAGGAAAATCATGAAGCATAGGAAGACGGAGGAAAGCACGTCTCAATAGTGCGATGATAATCTTCTTTACGGAGACGTTATCGAGACCCAGGCGACTTCCCCATTACACATTATACCATCCTCAGAGCCACAGAGGCGTGGAAAGAGTCAAAAGGATTAAAGAGGAAGGAGAGAATGAAGGGAAACCGATAGTACATTGTCTTTAACGTACGACCAGACATCAATCATTCCTCATTAACGCCCTCTTCCCCATTGTCCCTAATTGGTCCTTTGGCAGAGAGAGGGGGGGGGGGGGAGGTCGGATTGAAAAAAATAAAAAATCCGCAGCGAGGAAGAGAAGAGAAGATAACCGAGGGTGGTAATAATGAGGGAATGGGATGGATGGATTCGCGTAATACCGTTCCCGAAATGCACAGAAGAAACTTCCCCGAAAAAAAAACTTTCAATTACTTAACGCGATTCCTCGCGAATCTAAGGGACCGTTAAAGAGGGCAGCACTGGCGATCCTCCGAAGGCGCGCGCGAGCGCGAATCTTGGCCCTTGACCTCAAGCGGCAGACCATTGGTCACCGCCGCCACCGTCTCCACACACCCTCCCCCCCTCCTGTGTACGTTTCCGCCCGCTTCCCATCGCGTAACACTTTGAAAAGAGTGCCACCGGAACTGGCGTTCGATGAGCCCACAAACACGCGGATCTTCTTCGACTGTACTCCCCCCCTCTCTTTCGTACGGCGACGACGGGTAGGAAACAATGGACGGTCGGATTACGTCACCCGGCGCGTTTCGGGCACGAGCACGGGGGGCTCCTTCTTCCGTTCGGAGAGTATAAGGAGGGGAAAAAAAATAAGGGTTTCGAATATGTCAAGCGCTATCGGCTTGAGGGATCTGCTTGTTCTTTCTCCCGGGGGAGATTTAGAGAATGGGTTGTGTAATTTGTTTTAATAGAACGGCTTAAGAATTAGGTTTGTAATTGGACGGACAGAACGAAGTCGTCCTTATCTTGATAAGATAGGCCGTTCCGCTTCCGTGAAATTTGCGCGCGCGCGCGATCGAATTGAGATTATTGCATAAAAATATGGTGTTTTTCAAACGATTGACGTGACAGTTTTGACGTAGACTTTTGAGGTGCTAAATGAAATGTGCGTTAATATTTAAGAGAGGAGAAACGATCTAAGATTTTTATTACCTTACTCATTGACTGTTTTATAAGTAAATGTTAAAAATGAAAATTAGGTGTAGGTGTAATCGACTTTCCAAAATATTGCTTCTTATTTATTTGGGATGAAATAATTTTTGGAAAGGTTTATTCAGTTGAAGCGAAGTTTAATTCCTTACGGTAACCTGTAGTTTACTGTGGCATGTGACGATTCGCTTAAAATTTATTTAATTGAATAAAATAAGCCTCTGCAGTAATTCAAAGCACTTCTTTTTTACTTTTCCATATACGAAGTATATTGAGAAAGTATTGTAATCGCAAAAAATTCGGCCTCGAGATTTTTACGGAAATATGCGTTTTAGGTGTCGCCGAGTCCGAAAAAGGTGGATTTCGCAATGTTACTGGCTCTAGAGCCTAAACGGTAGAGCGAAAATGAATGAAATCATACTGAGCAGAAGCTTTGAAGAATGATTGACATTGCTCGGTAATTAAGGGAAGTTTATTTTACGCATTTTTAACAACAATTTGATTTTCCCAAAAACGGCTTTAACGATTTTAATCAAATTTCATACGATTACTTCAGTTTACGTCTTCAGTAATACCAAATAGCTCATATTTCTCAAAAAATGAATATAAAGCTAGTTTATTCTAGGCAACTTCAACAATAATTTGATTTTATCAAAAACGTCTCGAACGATTTTGATAAAATTTATTACCGTTACTTGAGTATACATCCGCAATAATACATATTTTATTTTTCTCAGTGAATGAATATAAGGCTAGTTTATTCTTGGGCAACTTTAAGAAAAATTGGATTTTCTAAAAACAGGCTGATTCGTTTTTCATTTTCTAAAGATAACTTAACGACGCATTAGTATATGAAAGTTTGTACAGTGTCTGTTGTACCGATTTTTGTAATTGACAATGCGTTATATGGAAGAGTAGAATGCCTAGTCTCAATATCGTCCAAATAAAAAGACGACTACCTATCTATCGCGCCAAGAAATCGTTCCTAGCGAAACGAAAAAAAAATTCAGTAATTTCCATCCGAAATCGCTTCTGTCATAAGTGAAAGTCCACATTCGGGAAGATTCGGTTTCGTCATCCCTTTAATAAAGAACGATACGAAATAAAAATCGTACCGATCCCATCGCTTTTACGAAGGAAACAGAAACGAACGGGGCTTACGTCTCTTAATAATCGCGATGCGGCAATCTTTCAGAGACAAAAGCGAGTTTTTTTTTTGGGACACGGGATATTTAGAATTTATAACGGGAGATCCGAGGTAATGATACTGGGTTTCCATACCGACGAATTCTCCTCTCTCTCAGCAGGGTGTCGCCATGGCGACCCTGTGATCCCGGCGCCATTCCTCTCTTTAAAGGGTGTTGCGAATGCCACCCGCTGCATAAACGTCTACTCTGTACTTTGCGAGGCGAGAGAGAGACAGCACTCGCGCGCGCGCGCACACACACACACGTAAATGAAAGATCGATCACGCCCACGAATCGTGACGGAGGCATAGGGATTCACGGATCGTGATTCAAGCATCACCCGGACGCAAATTCTTTACAGTCGGGTCCTTCTTTAATCCGTCTGCTGCATAAACCTTTCGCTCGATTGCTCATTAATGGAATAGGAAGATGGGAGCCAATTAAAGCGCTGAATTATCCCTCCATGCAACGCGTAAATTTGGATTTACCTACTTCGGATTTCTGCGATTGTACTGCATGTGGCGTTGTTTATCTTCTCTCCCGCTTAACAGAGGTTATTGATATTTTTCGAAGGCAGGAATGTTGTTTCGAGATTTTGAGAGTTAATGGAAAGATCTATTATTTATATCAATAATTTTCTTCGATTAACAATCACCGATCTCGTCTTGTGAGTTGAATCCGATTGATAAATTATAGCTCCAATACAAAATTAAAAGGTTTTAGAATGTTCTATAGCTGATTTGTCGCTGATAACGACAGCTTTGTAGCCCAAATACGCGTTTGTTTTTCCCATCCTTTGTTATGCAGTCATCTATGTAATGAATTTTCCTGCCAAGGAAATCATCGCATTCGTTGGTATAAAAATATACAGTTTGATTAATTAATTCTCGGAACGAAATAAATGTTTCCAAGTTTGAATTAGTAGAGATATGTTAACTAAATTGCATTTCAGTATATCACTGTTAGTGAAGATAGGAGACAAACATTTTTGGAAATAATTCGATTTAGTGAAGCGAGATTAAATATAGTCTCATATTTTCCCGGAAAAAAATATTCCCTCATCTTTTGCCAAATTTCATTTTGCATGTAAAGAACGGCACGCGATATAAAATCTTTTTAAATCCCGAGGCATCTGGGGGGAAGAGAATAATCCAAAATGGCAGTGCTTTTATTTTTTCGGCATATTTCCATAGAAATATAATGAATATTTCGGGTTCGAGCTCATATAAAAGCTGTATAACAGATATAACACGGTCATAACCTCCCCAAATCATATATAGACTCGAAAATGTTAAATAAAATGCGATTAAATTCTTCTGTAGTGTAACTGATATACATGGAATTTATCTCTGAAAACATAGATATGACATAAATAAACGTCCCCCCTCAGTTTCCCAAAGTTTTTTTGCGCTCGACTATTTCAGTTTGTTTCTGGAGTGAAAGGACTTCTGGAAATCCAAATAAGAAGAGATGAGATTTGAATTAAGAAAGAATTCGGGGAATTCTGGATCCCCTATAATAAAAAAAGTCAAGATCGATTCGGTACAGTTCGCAAATTTATATGCAAATGAGAACCGGGAACGAGTTTTTTTGTAAATGGAACGCTCCAATCCGTTGATGAGATAATAAAAATCCATTCGGCCGTTTTTTTTCCTCAAGCCCATAAAAAAAATAAATAGTAGAAGAAGAAATCGAGGGAATTGAATGATTCGAAGGACATTTAAATAAGACTTGACACAGGAAGGAGATTAAGATGTGATTCTATCATTATCCTCGATTCCGAAAAAGGATTGGTTCCAAAAAAAATCTTTCTTCCAAAGGATTTGAAACCTTAAAGGAGATTAAGCTTTTATTCCGTAAAAATTTTATTTTTCTGGCGTGTGAAATAAAAAAAAATATAAAGTAAAAATCACAACTTGGAAGACTAGAATCGGGATTTTTAAAAAACCTATCCGTATCGTGGTATCAGTCTTTTTTTTAAACAGATCTTTGTAATAAAATGGCATAGTTTATCGAAGCTTTATCACGGATGAAAAAAGTAATACGTCGTTCAGTTAGAGCGAGTGCTATTCATTTGGAGTGATTATCTGTCGTCGAAACATGTAGTCTGTGATTGACATTCTTTGGGGAGAAGAGAAAAGGTCGATGATTACGAAGTTGCGCTTTTAAGGTTTGCTTAAAACGGCTCTTATGCGAGAGATAAAGGCAGACGTTCAACTGTCTCTCCCTCTCTCTATAAGCCTCTCATAAAGCGAAAATAATTCGAAAAGGTGAAGGACGAAGAAGGCGCCGTGCCGGAGTAATTGTTGCACGATGAAGAGATCACATTTTTTTTAAAAAAAGAAAAGGATGATCTTCGCAGTGGAATCCATTCGGAGCAGCTGAAAGTCGTCGCGAACCCGCTATCCGAATTGTAAATCAATTCAAGGGGAACGCCTATATAAAGGATCCGTCAGCATTCGACGAAGAGAGAAAGCGATGATGGGGTTCATAATCAGATTATATCGGGAAATCGGTTTTGAATAAAGGGTTTCCTTTCGATGACTCATCTGACGTCTGAACGAGCACGTGCAAGATAACCGAAAACGTGTGTTCTTTGGCAAATTATCGGTACATATATTTGTTTCTGAAATAATTTTTTATATGTCGCTCCTCTGGATCTGTTCGGTATTTGTTTATTCTGCGATCTTATCTCCATTTGTTTCTTAAATATTTTACCAATGCACAGTTTCTCTGCTAAATGCAGTATTATGGTTTGGTCAATTCTATCAAATGGCGATTTTAAGTATTCTTCTATCCTAATTTCTTTTTTGGGATTTTCTTGGATAGAATTCTTTTTACAATTTATTTTTCTTGGTTCAGCTCATAAGAAAATGCTACTAGAATAATTTTGTGTTATGGTCATGCTAAGGAAGGATTATTATCATAATCTGTCCTGCTATTTATTGTAAATATGACTGCAATATTTCATTCCCCGCCAAATAATACTTGGATGATATTACTAAGTACAGTAGCTTAGACATAAAAAATAGTTTCACATACTATTTTATATTCCTCTATTATGGTCATGTTTAATCTGACTGACAACCTCGATCTTTTTCAATATTGCTTTTGATTTCTCTTTTAGGCCTTAGCCAGAATTTTTTACGATGCAACTGTCAAAGTAAACTTCATACATGTGTTTACCGTTTTTTAGTGACATAAATATCATCCTGAATGATTCCCTTAAAAGTTTTCATTAGCGTCGCCCGGTTAACAGATTAATGCACGGGGATGCGAGTTACGAAATGCTCGAGGAATTTAAATCCGCAGTTTCATCACGGGTGACTTTTGAAAAATGCACCGAGCTATTACTCAGTCGCAATTACCGCTGTTAAGTCTCCACGGAGGTAGTCGGTTACTCTATGCGAGCGCTACGGGATCGTCGTGAAAGTTCGGTATGAAAGCACTGAAGATCGTCTTTGCGCGATAGTGAAAATCTTCTTCCTCGCCTACTTGAGTCATTTCATTTTGAAAAGGGATTATTCACTCTCTAAAATGTAATTGGCTCGTTTCGGGCTCTCGTGATTGAGCAGACCGAGAAATCTAATTCTGTACTTAAGGTTCATTGCACGGAAGGTAATAGCTCAGTGTATGATTAACTTTAGACTTTGTTTTTATTAGGTTTGTCAAGAGAAAGTAGTTCTGTCAGGCATTGAGTGCGTGATAGTTTACAATCAGTCATAGAGATCTAATTCAGAAAATGTCGTACAAACAACTTCATTCATGTTTCCTTTAATTGTACGATTTTAGTAATTTATTGAGGAAAACTGAAAGTGCACATCGGTGGATTTTTTCTCAGTTTAACTTTTAATACTTCACTTTAGTTTTTTCTTATAATGGAATAGTTAACATTTTATCATTTTTACAATAAGTTATTAAGACGAATGCTTCTGTAATTTTTGCCTGTTGTATACCCTAATAATATCGATGTAATATCCGATGATACTTTAAATACCTTATAAACGTTAGTGCATCGTCAGATATTCGCGCGTCAGAAATATCTTCGGCGTAACACTGAATTAGTATAACCACCCGTTTATCTAAAAAAATCTCTTCGTTGACACTTCATGGATTTTAAGCGCTAACGGTCGGCGATAGCGATCTTTCCGACCTTATAAACCTACTCGCAGGTGTTTCTTGCGTTGTAATTTGTCCTTAAGCCTTAACCTGAATTAGAAATTTTATGGTAGAGGCGACACTGAAAAATTGCAAAATTTATGTCTTAGTTTTTTTCGTATAAAGTTTTACTTGTGAGATATTTGCCATTATTAAATAATTGCATTTGCATGAGTTTCAAGAGTCGAGTTTATAAAAGAATATACTTACATGCAGTGCTGCAGTCGTAAATAAAGCAAGAGGGTAAAACTTTGAGGGTGGGTTCTTACCCAGTTTTTTAGAGCAAATTACACGATAGTAATGTTGTTACGATGCCAGGAGAAGACGCATGAGCGGCTTTTTTCAATCGACCTGTATATAATCCTTCACAAAGCGTGGATATACGCTATTTGTTCGACAAAGCAGAGGGGTATACCCTATTCACTCGAAAAAAGCAGAGAGTATGCGGCGTATACCACCGTATACCCTCCACTACAGCACTGCTTATATGTACTTTCAATTGCTGAGTCTTCATCCAACGGTTATAACCGAACGTCCGAAAATAGACGGTGACGAAGGGCATAGAGAAAACCCACGTGGCTTTTAACGGCACTGAGTTCTCATCCCGGGCGAGGGCGGCTTTAACTCTCTCTCTCTCTCTTCGTCTCGAGGTGTTTCGCAACGGTAAATCACACACACACACATACGTATATATATAAATATATATACACACACATAAGATGGACTTTCACTGATTTTCTGAGACGGCGGGCGAACGGGTTGAGGTAGGAGAGCAAGAGAGAAGAAAGGAAAGAGTGGGAGTTGGGGTGGGAGGGGAAGAGACGCGGAGATATGGAGGTGGGGGAGGAGGAGGAGGATAGATGTTCCCGTCCCCTATCGGTGTTTAGAGCAATCTTTGAGATCGTGGAGGTAGGTAGGATGGGGGAGGGAAAGGTGAGGTTGAGCGGTGTGAGGGAGAGAAAGGGATGGAGAAAGAGGGAGGGAGAGAGAGACGAGTTATGAGTGAGGAGGGATGGGTGGAACTGAGACTCGAGGAATCTTCGAGGATCATCATCCCGTTATCCCAGCTGACACACATTCCTGCCTTACACAGACATATCTCTACCACTTCTCGCCATTCACCTCGACCTCTCTCTCTCCCGCGCCCTCTCTCTCTTCACCCCCTCCTCCGGTTTCACTCTCCGTTTTGTGCAGAAAGGAAAACTTGCCTCCTCGGTGCATTATCCAACCAATCTCTTTCTTTCCGGAGAAATGGCCGCCCTCAAGCGTCGATTCATGAAAACGCCGGTTGTTTTATCTTTCCTCCTCTCCGCCGAGGAGACGAGAACGACCCACTTATCAATTTTTGCCGAGGCTTTGTGTCCCGTAATAGTCCGCCGCATACAATGTCAGCCGTAGGAGAGTTTTCTTTCTGAGGATGTAGGAAATGCTGTTGGAAACTTCGTTTGCGGCGAGGCCTCGGGTTCGAGTCTCGTAATTGTCGCGTTAGATTTTCTCTCTCCTTTTTATCGTCTCTGCGCCTTGCTGAATTAGTGCCGATGTCGAAACGGGGCATATAAAAGCCCGTGTGAGACGAGGCTTATGGCGCGCTCATTGACGATCCAGGAATCTATTGTCTCCGAATCATTTGTTCAATTTACCCAGCACTTAGAAGGGTGCGGAAGATTATACGACGCGCGTTAGAGCTTGCGAACAAAACGATAACATTCAAATCGACTTCTATTAGCTGTTCGCGAGGATGTAAATTCAAATCGGCCGTATAAACGCGTTGTTTGTTTCATCGGGGTCGGCAATTTTAAATCATCTTGACGGTTTAAAATATATCGAACAGAAGAAAAGAGAACTTTTTCTCGATAAAATAAACGAACAGATTTAGTTTTCTCTTCATTTCGTTAATTATTTCTTTGAAATTACACAGTTAACTCCCGATAACCGAAATGTTTAGCACTTTCATTATTTCCTAATTATTTTTTATTATTCTGTATCACGTATTTACCTATACAAGGGTATTTACTTGCACTATATTACCATAATAATACATTTGTAAATAAGTAATACAGTATTACTAGGTTTAACAGACACAACTTATTTTTTCGTTTTCTATTCTAGTTTAATATTTGTTTATTCTCATTCATCCTTACTATGGTACGTGTCAACAGTAGGCAAAACACGTGTATATAATTAATAACCAGCCCCGAGGCATTCGGCAAATTGGGAGTCGACTGCACCTACCTTTATTTTGTTTGGGTCGATAAATAAAACGCCAGAATCAACACATGGTTTATGAAAATATGAAAGTTTTTTATTTTCAAAATTGCAACACCACGAAGACATTGCGTCTTCCATATAACTTTCACATGCAACGCTAAGCTTTCGAAGAAATTACTGAAAATCGACAGGACGTTCCGCGAAACGTTATGCACTTCGTGACGCGTGTCCAATCGCCCCGTGAGAAAGTTTCAAATCGTAACCTCAGAAAACACCCGCGCGTGGCGCTCTAAAATCCTTAGGAGAGTTCGGGTCAAACGTTTTTAAACCGTGTTTGAGGATGGGGATGTGGAAATCCTCCTCTTCCCTTCCTTTTTGCCACCTTTAACAAGGGCGCTAATGGGAAACTCCAACCACACGGATGCAGCGGTTTCTGCATCTTCGCCGTTCCGAACGAGGAGATTCTCGTCACGTCCCCGGGATTAATGGAACACGAAGGCCGCACGGATTCATCATTCCCATACTACTCGGTTTTGACGTTATTCCGAAAGGGATTTTGGCCCCTTAAACCACGTCGCCCTACGAGGATTCGACGGGCGTCTCGACCGAGAGAGAAAGAGACGACCTAATCCCGAAGACCTATCGCGGAGACTTCAACGCCTGGGGTCCCAGATACGCGCGAGAAACGTTCCAACTTTCCCTTTCGGCTTCTGGCCTCTCGGGAGTGATTTACATCGCCCGATAACCTGTTTCACATCTCCTACGTCCACTCTAATTTACGGCCGTCGTTAAAGTGCGCTCATTTCAAGGTTTCTGAGAAGAAGAGCGCGGAAAATACGGATCTGCTTATTTATTTCGCAGATTCACGAGGTCTCACGAGAATACTTTTATTTGAACAGTATAAAATATTGGAACTATGTAATTACCTGAAGGTTCTTTTAATCCAGTTAAATATTTTTGAATCGGATTCTTATTATTATTAAAGGTTTCGGTGATACACGCTAGACTTTCTTTCCCCTATAAACACGTATTCTTTAAAATATAAAGTTTAGAGATTAAAAGCGGCCACGTATCTCACACACCGTACTGGACAATGTAGTCGCTTCACCGTGTTCTCTTATGCTAATTGAAAACCTTTAAGCTCATCTTTCGGTGTCCATTATTAATTGCACACCCAGAACTGTATATTGAGATATTATAAACAAGGTTCTCCCATTAAAAATAATTGTTTTACATGGCGAGGCAGACTCATTTAGCAATTAGACAAAAGATTTGCGTAAAAGTTTAACCTGATCCAACAATCGAAGGTATTCGAGAATAACTAATGAAATTTTCCGCAAAACTTTTTTGAATGCCGTTAGAGGAAAGTTCTTTGTTTTCGGAAGTCTCTTGCGCAATATTTTTAAAGACGCAAACAATCGCGTAACGGCTTACATCAGTTAGTTGTTTGCACATTCCGCTGACAGGTGACGGGCTTGCGCTTGAGAATTCGGAGGTGGAAGAGGTGTGAGTGGGTACGTAAAAAGGAAAAAACCTTGTTCAAATGGTAATGAAAGAGACGGTCCACCCGAAAGACTCATCGTTCTGTTTCTATGCTTACCAAATAGGCGCGATTGAATTTCTGTATGCGTACATCCCTGAAGTTGGGTCTCATTGAGGATGCGTCATCACCAGGATTACGAGCATCCCCTTAATGGTCCAGGAAACAAAAGACTTTGCGCTCAGTACTTAGTGTGGGTTCGGTTTTACGACCATTACCACGAAGTTGCGTAAAAAGGGGATGAGACATTGTTTCTTAACGCGCAGGATGAGGGTGAGAAAGAAAGGAAGTTTTCGCGTGTAACCAATTCAACGAAGGCTTCACAAGGTAACTATTATCTCACGTTACGCGAACCGCTCCTGGTTCCTTTTAGGATAATCTGTATCCGCACACGAAAAAAAAAACAAGAGGCGAATTTTTCGTCGGCGTTAAATTTTACCTTGACTCGCGATGAGCTTGCGTGCGCTATTCAACGTCTCTTTCAGTGAAATATCTTGGCACCTGCGTCATCGTGAATAAATTAGAGTCACTAATTGACGCAATCAGTAACCCCCGCTCTTTCGACAATTACCTGTTTAAAAGTTTTTGGAAGGGGCGAAGATGTCTTCGGAGATGTTGGTTTTTCTTGCCGCGTTGAGGTGCATTCCACAAAGAAGAGCTTTCCACAACGGTCCTGGAGATTATTTTGAGTGGGTTTATTTTTAGAAAATTTTACGTTTAGGAAAGAATAAGCAAGCTCACGTTACCCAACTCTCATCCTTTCATGCATTAGAGATTTCCAAAGACGAATCACCGAAGTTTCCTTCTACATTCCAAATAAAGCGAATCTCTTCGGTAGAGAATAATCAATTTCGCTTCAATAAATAGAAAACATACGTCGCTCCAACCAGGCCCGTCTCAAGGATCCGCGGGGTCCCAGGAGAGACGACTGTCGCGGGGCTCCTCTTCCCTTCACTTAATAAGGGTAACGCGCGGGGTCCCATTAGCGCGGGGCCCGGCACGGTTGCCCTCCCAGCCCCCCTCCCCCTTCCCCTTAAGACGGGCCTGGTTCCAACAGCCATCAAGTACGCATTTTTGTCCACAAAGCAGACGTCATCAGTCCATAATCGGTATAGACACTACTGATGACGGCTACTATGTATCCAAAACACGCATTCGTTTTTACCAGCATTTTTATGGGTCTTGGAGAGACATATTTTCGATTTAAATCTGTTTCCGGTTTAAGAAACTCGTCGATGCAAATCCTAGTAATTGTAGATTATTACAGAGAAAATATGACACTCTCTTTCAAAAACTTTTGTTATCGTAGAGGAGTTCTGAGGGGAAAAAAACATCACTAAAAGGAGAAATATAGTACCTCGTCACCGTAGCATAAATTCAGACTAAAGTACCTTGCTATAATAATTCACACGAGGGCCACCGATATTCAGAACGTGGATTTGGGACAAAAAGAGTTTTCACGCGTAGACCACCTTAGTCGGCAAATCCGTTTATCTATTAAGACTCTCATAAGAACCTTTTAAAAGGACCATTTAGTCGTCCTAATCCTTTTTGCGAGACGGGAAAGAGTCCTTCCCTCCCAAAACCCCCCGTCTACACCCCTACGGTACCTCGGAAGAGGCGACGCCCATAAACTCAAAGCAGCGCGGCCGTATGAAATATTTATGCAAATGGAGAGAGCGCCGTTGTTCTCCTCTTTTTATTCCTTATACCCCGCTCCCTCCTTTTTTACTCTCTCTCCCTCCCTCCCTTCATTCTTCTCTGTCCTCGCTTCTACCCATTGTTACCCGAAAACTTTCACTTCTCGTGTTATAGTTGTACCCCGAACGGATCCAACGCCCCGCGTTATTCCTTTAATCCGCTTCTCCCTAACCTATCTCTCTCTTTCTCCCCTCTCGCTTTCTTTTTCATCACTCACGCTCCCTTCCAGGAATTTCCGTCGCGGTTCGTCTTATAATCTTATTAAGTTGATTCCGTGCGCTGAAATCTTGAGGAATTATTTTGTTTTATCTCTTCGTCGGAATCAAATCATCTCATCCCCCAGTGATTCGAGTAGCTCAGGTTTTTTTTTTTTAATTTTACTTAACAGGAGCAGAAATGGGATCCTCCGAAACTCGAACGAATTTTACTTAATCTCGTAGTTGATGGGATGGATATCTACGTTACAGGGCGGAGAATAATAGATTTGTGTGAATTTTGATTGAATCTTTAAGGCAGGGGGTTGTTTATTTTTTAAATCAGGACTCTAGAAAAGTTTTTAAAGGCCTCTCAGATTCATTTACTTACTTTTAAATACTTCGCAGTGCCATAGAGAATTTTGTCTTTTGTAAGGAAAAAAAGAGACCAAAAAATCAACGTAGTTCTCGAGGAAAAAATAAGTACAGCGGTGGAAATTTTATGGTGCGTGCGTGCCCATAAATTCGTATCACAATGAGAATCGTTGGAAGATACTTCGAAACAAAAAAACAAACTTAATGGGCGAGAATACCTTCAGCCAGACAATGCGATGAAAACAAGATAACATTTAATAAGTTCTCCTCTTGCTCTTAAATCTCGCTTTCACTTTTCTTCTTTTTTTCGTGCACTTAATTCCTGTGTCCTTCGTTACATATCATTTTTTTCGCCATCTTATTCGTTTCCGCAGTATATTCATTACCTCCACCGGTCTTAACACAAATCACCGCCTCTACAACTATATATATTATAACCTCTATGCACTCCCCCTATTTATTTATTTTCTCTCTACCACCTGGACTTTGCCTCGATTCTCTTCTTTTTCTCCTCGCCACGCCCTCCGAAAACAAAACAAAAAAATCTCTCCCGAACAATTCGACCATCTTGTCTCCAAGCGACGACGCAACAATGGATTAAAAACTTTCTCGCGTCAAGACCGCGGCTTCGATGATGTATCGATCATTGTCGGACGATTTTTTTTAAGGAGATCGCTCTAGTGCGTCGCGATTTCGAAGATTAAATAGATCGCTATATTGCCCTCTAAAGATTTCTCTTCTTCCTGAGGCTGCTGCCTAAATATTGGCATCTAATTATCGCTTCGATGTTATGGTTTTAAATTGTTCTCCGCTAAGAGGACGCTGGAAGTGTATTATAATATCTGTTGATTTTGATAAGTTTGAGTAATTGTAATTCCTTTTTGAGCCGAACATCCGCAAATAATACGTTAAAGAGTGATTAATATCATAATAAGTTCAAGGGTGTAATTTTTCAGTTTGAAGGTTTTTTTTTAAACGAACACTCATCTTCTTCCATTCAGACATTCGATCCATTTTTTTAAATTTTAAGCGAAACAGAATATTCAAAAAAGTAAGATACAGTATTTTAAAAGGCAATTTTAATACAAAAGCAAATTTTCAATGGCAAAAATTAAAATTCGAAGGATTGTAGGTAATTCGATATAGTAAATCATTTAGCTCTTATAATTAATTCTTTTCACTCACCGTAATATCCAGCTGCACTCTCCTGACTCGTCTCTCGTCTTTTGTGGCGGACTGGTGACGAAAATACTTTTTACAAAAAAGCACCGGAACAAAACCGTTCGTCCCGACCTTCGCTCGAAGAAGAAGAAAAAAACGGGACGATATAAAAAAAAGGAGAAGAGAAATCCGATGGCAAGGGTCCAGGATGGACGCCTCGAACATGCCGGGCATTGTAAACGGAACGGGACAAAACAGAAAGCACACACAAAAATAAAGGAATTTTTATTTATTTATTTTCGGTCGCCTCCTCGAAACTTCCGACGTCTCTCTCTACCCCCGTGGTCTACTTTTTTCCGTTTTGGTATCTTCAAGCCATGTGTGACGTAATCTCTAGATTCTCTTAATTTTTTCGTGAACTGTTGCAGAGAGAGAGAGAGATACATATAGAGAGGGAGTGCTTCTTTTTAATTAAGATAGCGAAAAACAAAAAACAATCGAAAAGAGAGGGGGGTTTGGTAACCATTGTTGAGTGCACCGAATGCCTAGGAAAAAGTTCGTCCACTCCAGAACGGCAAGCTTCCATTGTAGCAACGAGAAAAAAGATCGCCGTATGTCAAGGGAAACTTCTCTCCTCCTGTCGGCGAAATAATAGTTGAGATGGAAGTTTTTCGTTTTTCTTTTTTTTTTTCGTCCTTGAACGCCTATTTGGTTTAGTCTCGTTTTTTCTTGTTCGCCGTCTCCTTCGGTTCAGGAGCTTCGATGGTGCGACAGCAAAGGGAGTGGCGTTGGTCGTTTTGTTCCTGGAAAGGAAAAGATATAAAATATGTCATACTATATGGTTATTGATTGAGGTAAACAGGTAAATGGGAGTTCATTTAAAGGTTCGAATAAATAATGATTTGTACCATATGTTAATTTTTTCGGCATAGGTATATTGTATGGGCCTCGACATTTTTTTAAGTAAAAATGTCTGCATTAAAAAAATATGCTTTTCCTCGACCTCGGGTGATTTTATAGTCCTTCATTTAGATAAATGTAGATTAAATTGATTTCAAAATCCATCTTTTCCAAAATAATTATCGTTTAATTTATATATTTGTATTCGCGTATGTAACTACAGTGAAATCTCGTTACAACGTACTTCACAATTACGTATATTTCAGATTAACGTACTTTTTTTTAATCCCCGTGAATTTTCCCTTATAAATACTGTATAAATATTTCAAAATAACGTACTTCAACTTAACGCACTTTTCAATAGTACGTATGAAATTCAGAGCTGCCGAAAAATGATTTTTGTGGTTTTAACGTATGCTTTCATCCGTAAATGACTCAACTATAACCAATTCTTGCTCATTCAAGTCGTTTACACCAATTTTAAAGGCATCTTTTGTCTTTAAAAGATATGCGGAATTCCGCCAAAATCCCAAAAGAAGGAATTTTCCGAACTGAAAAATGTAGAACCGATGATCAGTTATTCCTATCGTTAATTCACAGTAGCATTGAGATAAAATCTTAAGTTATAGGAAATATACCTCTTGTTACACTCATTATCGCCAGTTTCGGTTTGCGCCGGACCTGAGAGAATGCCGATCCCCCACTGAGATGCTTCCAGAGAAAATACTGTACTCCTTATGGGTAAATTCAGTATACCGTACTTTCAGTATAAAGTATAAAAATTCATGCTCCGTAGAGATACGTTGTATCGAGATTTTACTGTGTCCCTTTTGAAACTCTCTTTTGCATAAATAAGTTATTAATTGCATTTTGATGTTTAAAATTACATCAGGATTAGTCTAGGTCTTAATAATGAATGTATTTTTATGTAAGTTTTTCAGGCACGTAAAATCAAAATTATATTTTGTGAGATTGAGAGAATTTTTTATCCATTGATTTATTACGGTGTATAAAAACGATTTAAGAACACCAAAAGCTGTTGACATTTAATTTCAAATGCTTAAGTATTCGGAGAGAAATAATTTAGAAGTTTAAACGATTGCTTTGATAAAAAGCTTGGTCGAGTTAAACGTCTCCTTCATTAAAAATGGCATAAAATCGCCATATTTTCTAAAAGTAGGGTCGCGTTTCTCTCCAAATTAATTCATCCAGGTTGCGGATCGCGATCGTCAATTATTCAAGCGCGTAACCTTTTGAGATTACTTGGGCGTTGAAACCTGTTGAGTATTCTCACCTCTAAAGAGCAACAACGCCCAGTAACGGCGGACAGTCACCTCTTCAATTACTCGTAGGCATATGTCTCTTAGTTGGCTGACAATACCTATCGCTTTAACATAGAAAACCGTTGTTAAAAGAGGCGTTTCTGCTTGTATTTTAGCCCTACTTTATCGCGTACTTAATCTACGTTGCTGCGGATATGATTTATATCGCGTCGTAAAAATAACTAAAAAAAGGTTTTCTTTTTTGCGTCTCACGAATTAGTAAGTTTGCGAGATGTTTTCATATCGATGGGCACTGGATCTTCGAAGCATTAAATAAAGGGGTCGGCGTCGCCTAATATGAGAGCGCAGATGCATTTTCAGCGGCTGCATAAAATGAAAAATAAACTTCGAGATCAGGCTGCCTCCTATTTGAAATTACGATATGATTTGTTCCATCGATCGCTGAGATATGTTAAGAGAGGCGGGATTAATGCCATAAAAATACAAAAAGTATCTTATGCTAGGTTTAATTCATGCCAATTGCTGTATACTTCAGATTCGCCTTCGTCTGAGTAGCATTCCCCATCAACCCTGTGATTATCTTGTTATGTTTAATATGCAGCGGAAGAAGAAACTCCTGATTAATTATTTCTCATGCTCTAACAAGTATTTTATACGCAATAGCGTGTAATAATTTTTTCTTATTATTAAAATTTAAATATCTTTACAAATTTGGACCAATTACATCTACAAAATTAACGGCAACTACGACGAACTCGTTGAAAAGCGTCTGAATGCCCAACTTCAGTATATACTTATGCAGAGGTATTCAACATCCGGCCCACTTGGCAACTTGATTAAAATTCATGTAATTGAACCTAATCCGTTAATTTACGGTAAGAGATGCGCTGATTAATTCGGCGTCTCCGTTAAAACAAAAAGAAATCCATCGGGAACGTCACCGATATTTTTTTTTTGCTTGTGACGCATTCATTCCGCGCGGAAAGCGAGAAAAAATCTCGTCGTTTATCTCCCCATCCACGGATGGAAAAAATGAGAATCTTTTTTTTCTTCTCGTTTTTATTTTCTTGCCCGGAACACTCAAAATTCAGGGCGTGGATGGCGTCCTCCTTGACTCCGCAGTTTCATTTTTTTCTCTCTCTCTTCAACTACGGAAGATACGACTTTTCTCTCTCTCTTTCTCCCCCGTACTTTTTGTCGTCTTCTTCCCATTTTTCCCCCTTTTCGTCTACTTTTTGTCCCCCCCTCTCTCTCTCTCTCTCTTTCCACCCGACTCACTTTTACTCTTCTCTCTCTTTCTCATTGCCTCTTCTCTCTCTCTCTCTCCCTCTCTTACAACCCCATCTACTCTCGCATACCCTTTTATTTTATACAACTCAATTATTTCCCTCCTCCCTCTCCGGAAAATCCTCATTTTTTCGCATTTCCACGGCGATAAATTAGGATTTAAAAGCGGTAAAAAAAAACTCCCGCTCTCCTTAAAAAGGATTGAACAGGATGCGGTAAGATAAATTGAAATTAAAAAAAATTACTATATTTGGGCTTCCTGGGAGAAACCTGCTTGGAAAGGAATATGAGCGAAACGGTAGGATTCGCCGCGTAACATTTTGCATGTTTCCCAAGAACAATTCTCGTGTTATTGTTCAGTTGCGTCTTAGATACTGTGAATATTCAAGTAAAGGTTTTTTTTAATACCGAGAATGATAGGATTGTTGTCATCCTTCCATCCACTATCGCAGTACAAAATGCTCAAGCGGTATATATTCAAGGATGTGTGTATACATGTATCATAGTAATCATCAGCCTTTTTATATACTATATATTATAGAATATATATATACACACGTACATATATATCCCCCACATTTTAGGCATCGGATTTATTGACTCAATCTCTCTGACGGCAGTCGTAACGATACAGAAAGAAGAGCCTAGCAGTCAGATGTTAGACGCCAAGTATACGTGACATTTTCTTCATTTCAGAGCTTTTCCTTTCCCATTCTCTTCATTTCTGCTTTCGTGGCTACCGAATTGTTCTTCCTTGTTCCGGGAATCGCAAGTCAACCCCCAAAAAAAAAAAACCCTCCTCCTTTCGGTTAATAAAAGCCTTTGAGAGTTCATTAGTACTCTCCATTTTGATTCGCCGTCCTTGTTTTTTTTTATATATCTTGCTTCCTCTCTTCCTTCCCTCGCAACTTTCTGTTTCTTTATCTTTTATTTCCTGTTATCTCTTTCATCTCCATTTCTTTCTCTCTCTCTCCCTCTCTCTCTCTCTCCTACAATATTTTACATCTCGATGTTTACCGTGCGTCATCTCTCTGTTCTTCTCTGTACATAAAGTCTACCCGCCCGCAGGGAATTTCTCTCCTTCAATCAGTCTCCCCCTCTTCCTCGACCCTTTATTCCTCTTCTCTGGCTCTTCCTTCTCTCTCTCTCTATCTCTCTCTTCTTCCTTTTCTTTCTCACCCTCCTTTCTCTCCACCCTTTTCTCATACAATCTCCGCCCCCGTCTTCGCACTCCATTCTCCTCCAACTCGCTTAGCTTTCCGCCCACGCTGTCCCTCTCTCTCTCACTCTCTCTCTCTTTAAGAAAGAGACACAACACCCACACACACTGCTTTTCATTTTAAACCAGTTCCCATCTTCACATTTATATATAAATAAAAAAAGGCACGTCGCATTCTCGCCCTTATTAGCATTCAGTTTTTACGACCCCGTGTATTTCAACGCTCGCCGTTATACGTTTTATTATTTTAAGGGAGATGCCCCCTAGGGGAAGAAAAAAATGCGTGATTGATTACTTCAAATTAAAGGCAGTTAAAGCTGAAATATCTCCGGGGTTTGTCGGGGATTTGTATAAATTCGTGCATGCACGTATACACAC
Source organism: Uropetala carovei (assembly GCA_036926305.1). Classification (NCBI taxonomy): domain Eukaryota; kingdom Metazoa; phylum Arthropoda; class Insecta; order Odonata; family Petaluridae; genus Uropetala; species Uropetala carovei. The sequence goes on from JAXCHB010000214.1 coordinate 2,639,689, forward strand.
GAGTGCAATATTGCGCACGTATGCGCATATAAAAATACATACCCATTTATATCCATACGGAGCGAATAATTCTCGCAGTATTGTCCGGTTGCGTATAAGATACTGAAATTAATTTTGAAAAATGCTGAGGAGGACACGAGAAGGATAGTATTTTGACCATTGTATCCACACTTCTCAAAACAAAGCATTTGCAAACAAATATCCGGAGTATTTATGTAAATATCTATCCATGCATACAAACAGACGTACAGTTTTACACATTTCATTGTAAAAACAAAATAGGCTCCGTTGAATATCACTCATCGGAAAGCGAAAAACTTCAAGTCTGATTGAAAACGCGGGAGACGCGAAGCTTTCGCTTATCTTCCGAAAACATTTCGTACTCCTTGACATTCAAATGTCAATCACATCGCGTCTTAGTTCATGCAAGCCTTCTCCCCTGTTTACCTAAGGGAAATTCTCGAATCATCCTTTTGTTTGTTTTTTCATCTATTGTCGAAGAAACATTCTCTTTCCCTTTCTCTCTCTCGGATAGGAAAAGGTAAAGAGACACGCTCGTGTATAGCCTCCGACAATATTTTACGATGTGTGTCCCGTGAGATTTCTATTAAGAGCAAATTCTCGTCGATCCCGAGTTTAGAGGAAAACTAACGCGATATATAGTATATACATTCTCGAAGGGATAGATTAAATTTAAGGAAGTTAATTAATGAGAGGAAGGAGATTTTATGTGGGTAGAGTGGGATAAAAGCACTGGTAGAGAGGGGAGACATTAGCAAAGACATGGAAGGGAATAGAAGTCAAAGAGTATATGACAAGCGCCATACGTGGTGTACGTAAAAAAAGAAAGAACCCTTTCTTTCTTATACGCGTAATAATTTCGTCAAACGCGGACCGCATTCCCTTCACGGAAGTCGGCCCCTTAAATTTTGCATTTCAAATACACTACTGCCGCCCCCTGATGCCCATGGCAACCGACACGAGAAAGAAACGAATATTTTTTTCATTTATCTCGTTCTCTGTATATCTCGGCGTGAAGAAGGGAGGAGGGGGGAAGCCTTGTTAACGTTCACCCCACACCCTTCTTCCTGTACCATCATTTGTTCCCTCATTCTCTCCAATCTCCCCCCCCCCCACCCTCTACTGCTCTCTTCTTCCACCCGTTTCCTTCCACCGTAATCCGCTTTTCTCCCTCGTTTCTCCTCCTGTTCTCTCTCTCTCTAGTTCCCTTCATTTCCCCTCATCTCTCTCCCTCTCTCTCTTCTTCCTATCTACAATCCTCATCAATCATCTCCTCCTAATACACGCCCTCTCATTAAACACTCCACCCTCTCTCTCTCTCCCCTTTAATATTCCATCTTCCTCTCTCTCTCTCTCTCTCACACACACACATCCTTTCGATGCTAAGCTTAATCCAATATCCGTCTTCTTCAATAAAGGGGAAATATTTTTCGTCTCCTTCATTCACTCTCCTTCCGCACTCAATCACGTGGGTCCATTTCCTTCCTTTCTCCGTCTCTCTCTCCCTTTCTTTCTCTCGGACATTCTCCACAACTTTTACTCTCTCTTTCGTTAAACGTCCATTCCCCCAAATCTCTCGCCGAACAAACTCATTTATATGTGTACATACATACGCGCACGTGCGTACATATATGTCGTCTCCGCTGGATTAGACATTCCGTCGTACCCTGCGGTGTTTTGTTTTTGTTTCGTGTGATTTTAAAAAAAATATTTTATCGCCGTGCGGAAATATTTTTTCGGGATTCATGAATGCCAAAGTGAGAAAACCCTACCGGTGGGAATAATTTTATAACCTTCCGTTCGTCCGCCGTGGAAATTGTGGAAAAGCGTTCGGTGTGGCGGTTGTTCTCTCGTCGTTGCTGGTTATAAATTTTAAAGGCGATGACGAATCCTGTCGTCTGCATTAGGGAGGATTTTGGACAGCACCGTTACTCATTCATTTCTATTAGCCTTGAATCAAAGCTGGAATTCCTTCGGATGTTTGCTATGGAATTCGGCAAAACAAGACGATTACGGCGGAATTTAAACCTCTGCATATATATGTAATTAATGGGCAATGTCGATGAAAATTTCGGCAACGCGGATGCATGAGTGTAAAATTGCGACACCTACCTCTCACATTTACAGTCATGTCCTTTTAAATATTAAGTCGTCTTGACCAAGATTTTCCCTTCGTTTCTCTCATCTCCGAAAGGTATTTACTCCCATCAATAAGATACCGGAGACTTCGGTGGCAAGTGAAATGCCTTCCATAGTTTTACGGTACATGACAATTCGCGCCCTGTCCCTATGGGAGGCCTTATAATTGATGAGATCCATTCGTCAGATTTTTTCTCCATTCTTCCCTTGAATGAAATCATCTTTAATAGCGTCATTCATAGCGCATCCTTCGGAATACTTCATGGTCACAGTATGTCTCTTAAGATTCCGTTAAATCTCACCCTCCGTTTAGTTATCGATCTTTTTGATTGGCGACGGCATTTCTGGGAGTCCTTTTTACAAATGGAAATATTTTTTAAAATTCCTGAAAGCCTTCCGGAAGTGCAATCCATGCCATAAATAACTATCTCTTTCAAGTTTTCCGGCAGGTGTTTAATTTTGAAATGTGTTTTTCCACGATGATTTGATAATTTACGTCGCAAGCGTTCAAGAGACCGCAGTAAAAACTCGCGACTTCGCGAAGGTCCTTCTTTCCTTGTAATGAATTGGGATTGTCTCTTCCACGGTCCCTATATCCTTGATGAAAAAATTCCCTCGATGCTGGTACTTTTCCGAATTTTCTTCTCTCTAACAGAGGTAATTTGTAAAAAAATTCCGTGTGCTTAATAATTTCAGTTGAATTACTGAATATGATATGTAGTTCGTTCTTATTCTCTGTAAATTACACAGACAGATGATGCTGTTAGCGTTTTGAATTTCCATTAATTATTTCTTCTATTTCGACGATATTTAAGTATTTCCATGTGCTCATTTATGGTAAGAAAACTACCTTGCTTATTTGAGGGTCAAAGCGCATCTTCTTTACCATCAGTTATGCTAATAGCTATTATCCTAACCTCCACTGATTCTTTTAAAGAAGGAAAAGCTTTTATCGTGACCTTCAGAGGACTACGGATTAGACTTTTTTTTTAATTAACGACCTAAACATCTTTAAATATATACCATACACACGCATTTCCGAGAGTAATTTAAACGTTCAGGAATTACCATAACATAACGAACCCCTAAATCGATTAATTACCTAAGCACGCGCGGACGCGTAACACACCCAAGCTTACGTAATCTCTCCAAAGACCCCCCCCCAACCCTTCTTAAAAACCACGGCTACGTAGATGGAGAAGAAGAAGAAGAGCCCTTGATCTTGCCCTCCTTAACGCTGGACCATTCGCTCGACAAGGATATACCTCTTTCTCATCTTCCCCCTCCGATTTCGTTTCACATCCTCCCCCCCTCCACTTCCCCCTCCTTCTTCACTTCCCCCCCTTCTTCACTTCCCCCCCTCCACTTCCCCCTCCTTCTTCACTTCCCCCCCTTCTTCACTTCCCCCCCCTTCTTCACTTCCCCCCACCTCCAACAAACCGCAAAAACATTGGGACACGTAAGGTTTAAAAGAGAATTTTCCGGAGGGTTTGGGATCCATTTTAAGTGGGGGATAAGAAAAGAGGGAGATTAAAAAAATAAAAAAGTAACGCGACCTCACTCCATAGGACCGTGACCGGCGGAAGGTGTTCGCGAGAGCGTTAATTAAAGCGCGTGCGCAATGCAACGCTCTTCCTCCTCCCTTTTATACTAAATGGCATTCGGACCTCAGCGAGTCACGCAAGAGTTACGGAACAGCAGACGAAAGAAAGTCAGGGGAACCGTGTGTACACGGACGAGTATTTTTCGTGGACGCCGATGCAAGGTCGGGTCTAAAATAATGGGAGGTGAAAAAAAGAGAAAAAAAAAGAAACGCCGGCGCGGTGATATCTTGGGTAACCTTCGACCTTGTGGCCTAAATATACGAGGGCGAGACCGCTTTGGGAGGGTGGGGAAAAAAACCCTTTGTTTCCTTAAAGGTTCCTTTCGAGTCTGGGGATTTGAGATTCACGAGGTGCCACCTGCTAGGAGGAAGAATGGCGTAATAATAATAACAATATATCGCCTATTTTTCTCCATTAATCTTATTCTATAAATTATTCGGTTATTCTAACGAGGATATATGAAGAAGGTAACGAGTTGTTCGTTCGTCCGAACTGAATGAGGAGCGTAATACTGAATTATTACCGTCTTATGGAGGTTTTTAACGCAGAATTTTTTTTTACGTTAACAGGAAAGGAGCTAGTATACGTAAGGTGTGCAGGTACTTAAATGCGCAAGTGTTTTGTGAGTAAAACAAACCTGAATCCTTTCCCCATAGTTGGAATACAAATGCTCTTGTATTCGCGGTTTTTTCATATATTTAAACAATTAAATAGAGTATATTATTAGTTTAACTGCGGAACATAACCTTCATCTAGTATAGAAGTGCGCCTTTTGATTTTGACTTTTACGCTCTAATCAACTATTCACATTCAAGAAAAATTAATAACCATCTTCACATACGATGTCATTCACCTTTTATCACAAACAGTAAATATATATATGTGTGTGTGTGTGTGTGTGTGTGTGTAAACAAACGGTAACGGGATTTTCAATTATTAATGTTTGTCACTCTGTAATACATGCCCGCAATTTTCATTAGCGATTCATTCCCATTTCTTCTCATACTTTTGCAAGTCTTGGTTTTATTAGTCATGGAATCGATTTTCCATCACTGGCGAACAAAAGACGGCCGCGTTTGTTTGAGTTATATTCATCTTTCGTCCTAAAAATTCTCAGAGACTGAAGACAATGTGAAATGCTCCTTTTATTCTCTCTTCCGTAATAATACAGCCTTTAATTTTTCGACCCCAAAATCGGGACAAAATTTCTGAGCCTCTTTGCTTTTGACGGCTTTATTGGCAGTCAATTTGAAGAAAAAGCCTTTTCAAGCCTTTCTTGTGATATATACATATAAACGAGTTTGTAGTGAAAAACGTTCATCCTAATTAGGGTGGGTGGTTGATGAAATATATTTTTTTAAATCCAGATTAGAAATTTAAATAATTTTTTTTTGTTTTCCCATTGATGTTTTTGGAGAATTATGGTATTAGGATCTTTTTATCTTCGCCGATTTCTAGAATTTCTCCTCCCCAAGTTTTTAATGCCGACTCGTGGGGTCTCTTGACTCTTCGTCGAAATTCGTTCTTTTTTTTTTATTTGCTCAGTCCTTCACGGTTTTGTTAGTCCATCCCTCCCCCCCCCCCCACCCCCCACTCCACACACACACTCTCCTTTCCAATTTCTTGAAGAGACCAACTTCCTTTTTTTCGGGTTTCCTTTTTGCAAGGGCACGCTAACGAAGTAGTAGGCATCTTTCTTCTCTTTCCCTCCTATATACCATTCATGCGAATGGGCGGTTTTCCCTGAAAGGGAGACGCGAAATGGAGGCAAATGAGAGGAGAAAAGCTCAAGTTCTCAAACGAAGGCATTATTTTTTTCGTCTTTGTTAGGAGCCATTTAACTTGTGGGACGTTCGTTCTCTCTTGTGCGCGAATTTGTTTTTGAAATACACGTGCGTAAGAGAACGAACAGAAAGTTCGTTCAAAGTGCGATAATTAATACATTCTGGAAACTTTAAAATGTATTCCACATGTCACGTTGTTGGTAAAACGAACATTTACTGTATTTCCGGCAGGTATGAGGTTGTACATGTACTACTGATATTGAAATATTTTGCTATAGTCTGATATAGGTATCTTATATAATGTTAGCGTATACTTAGGGAAATTTTTATTATTTAACTGATGTGAGAATAAAATACCCTAGATTTGAAATCGAACCCGTAACTTGACGTTCGAATGTTCTAACCAGTCCTTTATACCCAGGTTCAGGAATTTTTTACTTGGGAAAAGGCTTAGTCATGCAGATAGAAGATACGCAAAACCTGGAATAATAGACTTTTTCATCAGACCGGCCATAGCGACCCGAGAGAGAGAGGTCGAACATAGTGAGTGAATGGTTTCGGTGTTTAATTTTCGAAATAAACGACGAGGGTTTAGCGGTAACAAGTGAAAGTAACGACGTCAACGAAAATGATGGATCCCCACTAGGTCCTGTCCTATTACGAAGGATATAATCAGAGAGGAAGAGAAGCGGATATATCTGGTGGATATCGTAAGAGTACGTCCCCTTTAAAGGTCTGCGCCTCCGGCCTTTATTCTCCTCTCGTCTTTCCATCTCTCTCTCTCTCTCTCTCTCTCTCTCTCTCTCCCTCTCCGGCTTTTTCTTTCCACTTCCTTCCCTCGGAGCTCCACCACTTCCTCTCCTTCGTTTCCCTTCTACCAATATCTCTCATCATCAAACCCATATTCTTCTCGCTACTCCCCCTTCCCTCCCGACTTATACACCGTTCTTCTAAATCCTCGGGCACACGTCCAATCCAAATTTATTCCCGCGAATGAATAAAAAAATAAATCCAGCCCCGCGTGGATATACGTATCGGCGCACGAACTGAAGATTAAACCTTCTCCTCGCCACTGCCGTAATCTCCATCGAGTCTACTTCGGGATTTTGTATTTAAAAAAAAAAAAAAGAAAAAAGGAGTTTTTTCGGCGTCGTAATTTCGCGCCCAAGTGGCCGAGGGGTGCTTCGCCGCAGACGTCGCGGCGAAAATAAAAAGTTAAAGATAAACGAATTTGCCGAATGTTTTTCGCCTAAGGTATTTATATCCTCCGGGCACACTGATGTTTTTTTTAAAAATCCGTTTTACTGAGAGACGTGTCGATATTTCTTGTTGGTCTGTGTTCCATGTTACTAATAATTTGCGCAGAACCAGAATGTGATCCATCGATTAAAAAATTGCCTCTTAATACTCGCGTTTATATACAGTTTTAAGATTCCAAATGGGTTTTTTGTAAATAAATATTAATTGAGGTTGTTCCAAAATCCAGGAAAAGCAGGAAAATTAGAGCGATTTTCTCCACATTTTTTCCAGGTCTTTTTTATTCTTTTCTCTTCACTTTTAAGTCAGGTCTTTATTTACTGTATATGGTACACATTTACCACTCTTTTTTTAAATCCTCTGTATGCGGCACTTCTTTCTTTCGGCGTTTGCTGCAGAATCTGTACTGTTTAGTCAGACTTTTGGAATTTATCAAGCCTACATTACAAAAAATAAATTTCCACGCAAAAACTACGTGAATTTGCATTGTCCTGAAAGCACTGGCCTCAAAGGCTATTACTCATATAGATAGGCGTGTAACACTCGTCCAAAGAAATGTTGCAGTTGCAACAACAATAACAGAAAAGGAAAAACGTCGGACAGCGCGAAACGAGTAATTAATCTCAACAGGAGGTATGCGAAACGAAGTATCGAAGCGCTCCGTTATTGTGTCCTTCTTCGCCATGGGCCACGTTGTTTTTTTAATTATGGGCAGACCGTATTGTGTACCTCGTGCGAAATGGTACACTGTGACAGCTGTTTCTCCAACTACGACACCCACACCTCTCTCGCTCGACACCTCTCTTCTCCCTCTCCTCTTCGCCACAATACTACGCCCACCCCTTCGTCCGTCGTGGCATGCAGGAGGGATCCTAAGGGCGACCACCCCAATTTAGAGTCTCGCTGAAACTCAAAGTAACGCCCTATCCTCGCTCTACATTTCTCTCCCTACCCACTCCCTCCATTTTCAGCCTTCCCACTCCCTCTCCCCGCTCTTCAGCCCGCCCGGAAGAATACAAAAGGACCACCGTTATTCTATAACGCGGGCTTATGGGAGAGGGGGGGGGGGAGAGAGGGAATAGGAGGATTGAGAGGGAGAGAGAGATAATAGGAGGATTGATGGGAAGAGTATCTATAGGATAAACAGGTTGAGCCCCGTAAACCTCCTCTTGCACCCGAAACCTTTATCCTTTTGATTTGACGCAATGAAATATAATTCGATGCCGATATAGGTAGGCGTGCGTGCAACGTTAAAGGAATAAAAATCAAATCCGAAACGGGAATACGAGAGGAGTAGTAGTAATCGAATTTATTTCAAAAAGACCAGCTATGGAGGAAGATCTTTAATTTTAGCAAATATACGATACACATTATAGGCAGGCAAATTACACAAATATACAAAGTACTTCACTGATGACGTGGCTGATCTAGACAGGTAGATCTTGGCTAAGATTGTTCATTGAAATCCGCATGCGCTAACAAGTAAGAATTAAAAAGAAATCAAAAATAAAATCTTTTTGCTCTATAAAATAGGTGCCCTTAAAAGGATAAAACGAGAAAATTTTCAGGTTATTTGTTCGTTAGAAAAGATTTTGGTGTCGTATTCTTTTCATTACTGTTGCTTTACACATCATTTACGTAATAATTTCGCTTTGATAGGTTTTCAAGGTTGAGCTTCATTAAAAGCGTGTTTTGCTATTAACTTTTTATTCAAAATCCATTTAATCCAGCTTATGGAGTGAAAAGGACATGACACCAAAATCTTTAATAACGAACAAATAATCTGAAATTTTTCTAGTTTTATCCTTTTAAGGCTGCCTATTTTATAAAGCAAAAAGATTTTATTTTTGATTTCTTTAAATTCTTACTTGTTTTCATCTTTTAAGTGCGAAAATGAATAACATTCAATGAAAAATAACGAACGTGAATAATTTACCTCGGTCGCTTTCTTACAATGCTTGATGCAAAAGTTTCTGATTTGTGTAACTTTTTGACTTCAAACGACTCTAGCGCTCTGTGGGATTGTCAGTTTAAATCACAAAGCAAATAAGATGAGAAGCCCGGTACCGGCATCAGCCTACTCTTTTCGAAAAGCTCCAAAGATGGCCAAAGGCTTTATGTGCCTTCCGAAGGATGAAGCGTTGACCCGCGTGGTCTCCTTTAAACACGTAAATAGGGGACCGCAAGATCTGTTGAAAAAATGCAACTTTCGCCGGTTTACAACGGGTAATAGAATTATTATGTTAGCTACGGGGATTGGAAAGCTTGTGGCAATACGGGATAAATGTATCATTATGCAGAAAGTTTGTGTGGTAAAAGTACCTAATGTTTGCTTCAACTAAATATATTAGAAAATATTCACGTATATTTCTTTACTTATTGACATCTGCCATATCCGCCTGTATTATGTCGACACCAAACAGTTTCGGATGTATACACAGACTTACCCGTAATCACATGATTATCCAGGGATGTACACATAGGGAAAAGGGTCTGGAGAGAGGAAGGGGAGATGGGGGAAGTAGATCTAACGGCTGGGATTTAGGAAGCGCAATAACATTATTCGCGTCCTTAAGGTTATCGACACATGCAGAGGGTGTCCCTGCGAAAAAAAAGGTGCGCAGACTTCGGAATGCCATATACGCACTACCTGTGTTGGCGCCACCACTCGCCGTACCTTCGAATGTATTGCTATAAAAAAGACCCCACCCCGTTTTCCAGCCGAATACTACGCGTTCCTTCACGGCAGAAGATGGGTGAATTGCAATCCGACACTCCGATTAGACGAATTTTTATTTAGTGGGTCAGGCGTCGGTAGGAATTCCGCGTTAGGTAATGGCGGATGTTTTTTCGGGTGGACATTTATTTACATTTTTATTTTCGTTCCACGAACTCACGGCTCCCGCATTCGAATCAGGAACAATTTTTGTTTCGGCGGCTATAAAAAAGAATAATCCTTGGTCGACGCCCAAGTTTAGGAGTTAAGGCAGACTGTTAATGCGAGTCGAATTTAGTTCCGTGTATTACAACACGATATAAAAATTGCGTTTTACTTATCACGTAGACGTGGTCAAGAGAGTTTTTGCGTGTATGTACACATCATGTTCATACAAAAAATTGGTCTTAAAAATTAAGGAGTGACTTGTTTTGCATTTGTGTACAATATAAAGGATGATATACGAATGGTTATTAAAATAATCACCGCATTTCTCATGCATTTCAACATATAAATCTTCCATAATAATGTATTATCATCCATTTCATATCATTAATGTCTTATGTATAGCGCTTTGGTAACGTGGATAAAAAAGATTGATAGTACAACATACATCTCTAGAGGCGCACGATCACACCATTGCGTCACCACCGTATAACAGAGGTGCAGAACTCAAATGATGACGCGAGCCAAAATCGACCTTCATTGGGCCTAAGCGGGCCACACTGAAAATTTTGTCCATAATAAAAACTTAAGTACACTATTGTCGATTTATTAATTATCATAACAAACTTTACATGCAATTCTTATGTGACAAAAAATGAAGCGACAAACAAATATAATTTACTTACAAATTTTAATCGTATTTTTGATATTAAAGGAATTAACCAGCTGAGACACTCCCTGCTTCGATCGGGCCAAACAAAAGGTGTCAGAGGGCCACGTTTGGCCCGCGGGCCGTATGTTGTGCACCCCTACCGTATAAGGCGCGGCAACGGTTTCAGTCCTCGTCATTAATCAATCACTCGCGACATATACGATAAATTACGTTGTCTATCATCTAAAAATAAATGCTGCAGTTCTCTTTTTGTCTCTTCGTCTGCTGTCCATCATTCCTTTCTCCAGAACGTCCGTCAATGATCACATCTTCTTAAAAATGTCTATCGTAATCGTTTAATTTTCCTCGCTGAACGTAAGATCATCTCTCCAGCTGTTAGACAATTAAATTAAAACATAAATACTCCTTAACCGTACAAAGTGAGAATATTTAGAGACAAAATAAACAATAAAATAGGGTTTTAAAAAACAATTTTAAAAAATAACTAAAATAAAAAATTTTTTTTTGTTAAAAAAAACGGGTAAAAAGGAAACAATGAAAAGAAAAACAAAAGTAACACTTACAGGTTTTACGGGGGAAGAAAACCTCGCAGGTAGCCTGGTGTCACCCGTTCACGTACTCATATCCTTCCCCAAAGGAAAAAAAAAATTTTTCCTTCAGGAGAACAAGAGAACCTTTTTTATTTAGCTGTTAGATAGATATATTTCAATATCTCTTCAGCGTATATATGAGTATCCGCAACGTAAATATCTTCCGCGTGTTTACGTTTATCATCAGACTTGAATGTATTTATTCAGTACATTGTATTCATTGAAGGATCGTCAGAAATGCCGCATTTTAATCGAACCAAACCCGATTTCTGGATGCGCGAATCCTTATAGCAGCCACGCCGATCACGCGAGCGTAAATAACAATAACGGTATCCAATCAAGTTCCCGCGAACGGCCCGAAAAGGGGAGGGTGATAAAGTGAGAGGAGTTCGCACGCCTTGTTCCCAAATCGTCTCTCCTTCAGAAGTCTTTAATAAGGTTCTCGACACGGAGAAGATTGGATGGAGAGGCGTGTCTTAATGGACCCTAAGGGCGTGATTAAGCAGAGTTGGAGAGGTGTGAGGGAGACAGGAGATGACGAGTGTATGAGGGATAGGCGGCAACATTCTCCTCGCGTTCGGGATAGAACGAGAACGTTTTTTTAATCTCTTTTTTAATTAAAAAAAAAGATCGGTAAGCCACCCAAATTTTCTCGAAATCCTGCTAAAATCGGTATTTAATTTGAAGGGAAACAAATTAATTTCGTTGGAGAATTATTGAGCTAGTCTTATGGACGAAAAAAAATCAAGAATTAACACTTTAATGTAAACAAAATTGAAAAGGTACTCATCTCTGGTATCTTCAATTCATAACTTTGTTATGGCTATTGGAGATACCAGAGATAATTGCTATTTTCAATAATTTTACATCGAAGTACAGTCGAATTTCTATAAGTCGAACGGCTATAACTCAAAGTGAATTCATTTTACAGGACAAATATTTTTCAAGTTATTGTTCTTCTATAACTCGAATTTTTTTTTGTTTCCCTCGAGGTTCAAATTATAGAAGTTCCACTGTGTTTATTCTTGAACACGATTCTTCGTACGCAACTTGAACCGCACTTGCGCTATATGAAGAACATTTCATCACGTTTGTTATCCATCGGTCAGAAACTCCGAGATAATTAGTACCTACTGCCAAATATCGTTGGGCGTTTACACGGTAAGGCGATTCCTTCGCATCAATTAAATAAAGCGTTGTTTTTTTTGCGGAAAAATTTGGAGAGCGGAAATTTTTTTCTGAAATCGAATGATCGCGAATTTTTTAAATGTTTTTTTTTTACTTCTGCGGTTCACCTAACTCAATATAACTGCGATGAATCCTAGGGATAAAATCGAAGATTCGCTCTAAAAAGCGGCTGAACAGCTGGCTCGTACTCTGTTTTAAAAACAGCTCGTCTTAAAGATAGATGTACAAATAAACTCGAAGAACGAAAAGAGAACACGACAATCTTATTTATTCCCACGACGGCAAATGAACACGTGTTGTTTACCAACCTCCCTGTTTCGTTATTCGATCCGAATTGCCATCTGTTTATCGGAGCGTTAGGTGGACACGTGATAACCAAATAAGACTTTCCAGGATTCCGCAGCCTTTAAATAACACAAAAAAAAAACTCTTGGGCAAGCCGTCCGCATTGCGGTTGCAGGCTGACGGATAAAATGGAAGGGACCTGACTAATCGAGTCATTCTAGGCGGAAAAAAATCTCCACGTTCCGCGGACGTCCCCCATTTCGATCCTGTCCGATTATAAAATGCCCTTTTTATAAATTAAAGCGGAATCCGTCACGTTTCGCGGAGTCTTTTTCCGTTCTTTTGTCTTCCAATTAAGACGTTCGTTTCGCAGGTTAACCTTCGAAAGGAGATCTGCAAGAGGCGTGCGAGAAGATAGTATAAGGATAGAGTCCTCTATAACACACACACACAAGGACGAGGCGAAAAATGAAAACAAGAAATTTATTTTTAACTTTAATTTTTTTTAACTTCTGCCTTGTAAAAAAATGAAAAAAATAAAAAAAATGTTTCCGTTTCTTCAACAGAATTTTAAACGGGCTTTCTCTCTCTCTCTCTTCAAAAGAAAACGTAAATGGAGAAAAATAAAGATGTTTTTAGGAAAGAATATGAAAACGGAAAAATATCGAAATTCGCATATAGCACGTGTTTTGTTGTTCTCTCCCTCAATCTCCTCTCGCGCGCGGATGTGCGTCGAGCGAAGCGAAAGAGGAATGCCTCCCCCGTCTTTTGTTCTTCACTCGAGGTTTATCTTATCTTTTTAATTGTGTCCTTTTCATCTCAATCCGTCTCTGCCTCCCCTAAAAATTGCATTTTTTGTAGTTTTTTTTTTTTAAACGAGTTGCGATTCATCCTCGCTGGAACTAAAATGCTTGCTCTGCCCGTTCTTTCACCTCCGCGTATCGCTTAACGCCGTTAATTTAAGGAATAGGAAGGACTCTTTATATATTCCTTTCAGCTTTCGGTTCATTGTATTATTTTTTAATTTTTTTAGAGGATGGCTAAGATAGTGGGAGAAGAGAATGGAGGAAGCGCTCATTGTCAGCTGAAACGCGATAATGCGATACACGCACGCGTGCCGGCGATGTTAAACATCGCCCAATTAAACATCGTTTCTCTCTCTCTCTAGGTTGCTCTGTTTTACTGGCATTTAATAGTCAGGTGCATCGGAAAAGTTTCATATCTTTAGCCGTGAGCCATTATAAAGTAGCATCTTCCATTTCCTCTATGACGCCACATATTACCAGGAGCTACTATACTATAAACACTATAGAGGCAGAATTAATCGACATGCAAATTATCCTATGATGGCTGTATGAAATACTCTTTATTTCACCCATTATGACATCATTAAGATGCACCTTAGTGCCGACTTTTTCAATTCGTAGACTTATTCAATATCCTCAGTAGAAGATGAATAGAGAAACCTCAGAAGAGAAAAACTGCAACCTTTTCACCAATTGGTGGGACCTCACGACTTCAAGGAAGGAGATAAACCCGGTGCCGGCATTATCCTACTCTTAAGGAGAAACACCAAGGCGACCGACGGCTTTACGTCCCTTCCGAAGGACGGAGCGCTGATTTGCGTGTTCTCATAAGCTAAACGGACATTCAGCGAACTGGCCGTAGCCTTATTCATTTGAAATGTCCTTCCTAAGAAAGAGATAAAAAAAACAGGCAGAATAAAAACGTGACCCGCGTAAATATTCACCTGCAAAAGGAGAGAAAAAGAATCGCACTTCCAGGACAATGAATCAGATTTTTTTAAAAAATTTTCCGAGCCGCGGTAACGCGATTAAAACCTGCCGCCGATAACGAAGGCGGTGCCCTCTTGAGGCGGTTCGGATAACTAAGAAGAGCGAGGAAGGGTGGAAAGACGACGTGAATGGACGGCGATCATCGCAAGTTAATTGGCCAAGGCGTTAACAAATTTAGACAGATGTGGAGAAATGGAACCGGAAACAGTGTAGAGGGGGAGGGAGAGAGCGAGAAAAAAGGAGGCTAGAAAAAATAAAGCAGGGACAAATAAAAGAGAAGGTAAGAGAAAAAGGCGGATGAAACGAAAGCGAGGAAGAGGAAGTCAGAGGGAGAGAGAGTTAAGACAATCGAACAGAGAATCTTGAATGATTAATGAAGAAAGATATAGATGGGGATGGTAAATAAATAAGGACAAGGGGGAATAAGGGAAAGGAATGGAGATAGTAAAGTTGCGACAGAGATGAAGCACAAAAGAAGTGTTTATTCGAAACGAGATAGAGAAAGAGAGAGAATGGAGCTAGGTTGAAGACTCCGGTAAAGCTAAAAAGCCCCCCCGCAAGTGAGGAAGAAGGGCGAAGGGAAAGGGTTGAGAAGGAGCGGAGGAAACGTGGGTCTCATTAATGAGAAGTGCGTGCATTGTGTATGGGAAGGAGTTGGGGAGCGTCGTGAGGAGAAACCTAATTGATTGACCGCGTGGAGTACACGGGAGGGAACTCCTGTGCGTGCGTGAGTATGAGATATAGGGAGGGAGACAGAGTGACAGAAAGCTAAGAGAGACGAATGGAGAGGTTAGGCGGGGCGCGTCATGAGAGCGAATGAACGGGCGGACGAGGTGAGAAATACCGGAGCGAACGGGAAAGGAATTAGCGGAAAAGAGAGGAGGATTGAGATGAGGGTAGAGAAAAGGAGGGAGGGAGGCAGGAAGGAGAGAGACAGAGGAAAGGGAGATATATATATATGTATGTATATGTATATATACATATGTATGTATATATATATATATATATATACAATTGGCCAATAGATAAAATTGCTGTCTGAATAACTTTAGACCCGTGTACAAGTACTTTATGGACACTCGATGGCATAAAATACCATGAATAATGTTCCAAATATAATTCAGCTCTTTCTTGTGCATACTTAACAAACGCTGTATGGTCAACAGGAAAACAACTTGATATTGTCTGGAGTATTGTTCCAAATCTGGAAACAAGTCTTTCATTAACTCCTGTAATGGCTGCAGATTCAGCCGGTTTCTTAAAAAACCGGCGAGCTGTATTGCCATAATTTGTGGTACCGCTACCAGGTTTTGTGTGGTCCACAACTAACCCCATCTCTGAGCGAAATTGTTTAGTTTATCTCTCCTTAGAGCTACTTTCTTTTTGTCTTCATCCGACCTAACTTGCCAATTTACACGTCCATTCTGTATGCAAGGTGTAACAGACACTCAAAAAAAAAACGTATAGCGTATATGCATGCAATGTAGAGAGAGCCCAAAAGTTAAATTTGCAGGATCTAAAATTTCTCTTGATCTGCCTTCCAGGTTATTCATATCTTTGGGACTCGCTCCACAAACATAACATTTCTGTGCCGAAATATTGGTTATAGCACTGCACACTTTGCCGTCCACCATAGTCATGATAAGTTTGTGCTGCACGGAAATTTCTTTTTCATTTATTATTGTTTTTGTTGGTTTAAGTGTTTCTATTTGTTTTTAAAATCATATTTGTCTCTTTTTTTGTAAGTTGTTTAGTCTCTTTCTCATATGAAAGTTTTATGGGCCGGCAAAATCGAGTTGATGACGGCTTAGGATTCTGCCATAATATTGTCTTTTTGTCACATGCTGATTGAGGATGTGTAGAGTAAAACTGCAATGGCACCATTGACACGACAAATAGATCCGGATCACTGAAATCATTTAAAGCAACACTAAATTTTTGTTTATAATTACCTAGCCCGCTGCTACCGTCAGCCCTTTTTACCTTGGTCGCCCGACTGGGTGTTGTTTGGGTCACTCCTTTTAATACAGTTGCAGCATCGCTCTTCCCTGATGTGTTTAAATAAACTCGTGTAGCATAACGTAGTTCTTCCCCAGTTTGCGAACAAACTATTTGTTTTACTTTTCTTAGCTTGCTCCTCTAACTGCTTTCATTGAAAAGTTTTCTGGGTCTCCCTGCGCGGGTGGTTCTCGAACAAGAAGCATTACCTCTACAAGCTCTTGACACTCATTTTGTGTATTTTGTTTCCTTTTTTAGCCATTCAAATTTATTGTTTAGGAACCTATCCTCATTCTATTGATCTGTCTCCAACGAAGTCCAAATTCATATATAAATCTTGAAACTTTCAGTTTTATGTTCTGCTGCACATTTTCAGGAGCTTTCCTCGGTTGTAATAGACGATACATAACTTGTGTGTTGTTTGTGGAAGTTTTGTTATGAAGGAGTTCATATAACTCCCTGCGCATAATTGTTTTACCAGTATCTGTAAAAGTAAAGAGTGAAGAACGTCAGAGCTGAAGTAAAATACGCATTTAACAAAAAGGGGCAAAAACGGGCAAAAAGCGTATACCGTGCATTAAAGCCAATGTGTTTGAGTACATTTTGTCATAAATTTCAGAAATGGAAACTACAGGAAACGTAACTAAAACTCTGCGTGAAATTTAAACTTCGTTATTTTTTTCGATTTCACAAGACCTTCTTTAACCTTAAGGATGAAGTACTCAGATTAGTTAAAAAACTATATCATCTATGCGTATTAAGTAAACATATACCTGGTTGTTCACCGTCCGTAATGGTGCAAGTCCAAGAAAAGAAACAGCACAACTATTGCTCTGCACTACTCAGTCACGAAGAGCAGACCGAAGAGTAAGAAAGGAAGCGGCGCTGAGTCATAAAGTTAATGACCTCTAAAACGAAGTATTGTTGCCAGATTTTTATTTCCTTTGTAGAATCAGACAAAGTAGCCATTCGTTGACAGATACAATATGACTAAACATTGATATTTTGAAAGTGAAAAAACGACTTTTGTCGCGCTAGATTTGCAATTCAGCCCAGTGTGCGTTAGACTGAAAAAAAGGTTGGGAACCAACGATTTATAGCATCACAAAAGATAACCACGCAACATTAAATACATATAAATGAAGTTATACTTAAAATCTTAGAAAAAAATACAAGTTCACATTAACGCACACGTTAGACCTGTAGGAGAAAATGATTGCCAATTCAAAGTTGTGAACGGTAATGGGATTGGAGGGAGAAAGAGGAGATACGGAAGGATAAGTCAATGGTAGGGCAGAAAAAAGGAGGGAGGAAGGATAGGGAGGAAGGGAGAGGGAAAGAGTAGGGATAAAAAGGTAGGTGGCGGTGGAGTGAGATAATGGGAGAATAAAGGCGGAAATCATAGGCGAAAGGCAGAGGGAAGAAGGCATAGGGCAAAAAATGTGATAGAGAGAGAGAGAGGACGTGAAAGAGAGGATTACAGGCGCGAGAGAAAGTTATAGGAGTAAATTAACGCGTAATGGTCAAAAATGAGAAGAGAGAAAAATTAAGAGGTGAGGGAAAAACGCGAGAGACAGAAAAAAAAAGATAATGACGAAAACAAGATTACTATGGTTTTTGAGAAAGAAGTTGATGTTACACAATCTTTGCAGTCTTATGTGATTTAATTAAGGGAATTAAGGAAAAAAAGGTGCGAGGGGGAGAGAAAGAAAGGGATTTCTTCGAAAAATAAGAAGAGGAAAAAAAAAGATGAAAGCGAAAAAGTTCGGGGAACCGAATTCGAACTTGATGAATTAAGGAAAAGAATTGATGGAAGCGGAAGATGAAATAATGAACGTTTATGGAAGTAACTTAAACGAGCGACGATGAAAAGAAAAGCAAGCAAATGAAAGAGGGAATTTGGTACAAAGGGGGGAATGGAAGATCTATAAGTAAAGCTGTAAGAGGACAGGCGGATGATAAGAGAAGATTTTCGGTCTTTTTAGGCGCGTTTCGCCTCCAGCGTGAGCGCCTATTGTCGTCGGTCTGTCCGTCCGTCCGCATGTTCGTTCTCGGCTTCTACCTAACGGATTTTCCTGAAATTTGATATTAAGGACTTACAATCAAATATAATAAGAAAATCGCACAAATGAATCACGTGCTCCAATTAGGGGTACGACTTTACTGGTGACAAAAAAGTAAATTTTCGTCATATCTCGTAAAGTCCTCATATCAAAATATTTTTCAAATAAAAGTTTGAGAGCTAGCATAGAAGAGTATTTCCTTTACTACACATTTTTATCGTAGGAGTAGTTGTTATCAAGAAAATGGAACAAGAAAGTCTTAAATCGAGTTGAACTTAGAAAATTTCTTGCATGGTTACTTCTTCATTGTTTTCTACTAACGTAAACACTCTCACAAACAAACGTTTAATTTCCTTACGTGTGCATGTAATATTTTTAAACAGGAAGAAAATGGATTATTTATGATTAAGAAAGACTATTACCCTTACGTCTACAGGTATGTCATTTCTTTCTAATACTCCATTGCACGAAACGCGCCCATTTGTGATACGTTGTACACTTTCCTAACTTGTTTTTTATTTGAAGAAATTTCGTACTTCGAATATTTGAAGGAAAGTGAAAGTATTTCACCGTCCAAAAACACCGAAAGCGGGTAATTTAACCATCATTCACCCTTTAAAGTTCTCTGTTCGCCATAAATATGTCGTAGCATTTTTTTCATGAATGTATCACAGATATACAATATTCCATTAAAATATCTCGAGCATAAGCGAATACAATTTTTACCGTTTATCTGGCCGAACGATTGCAGATAAACAGGGTGGTCCATAAATACCAATTGGTTACATGAATCAAGAAAGAAAAAATCAAATTAAATATTCACTAGTAATTTTAGAAATATTAACTTGTCATTCAAAGTACAAAGGACAACTAACTATATGTGTATTTCAAGACTTATTTATAAAATTTTTTTTGGTATTTAAAAAAATTGTCTCATATAACCAATTGGGACTTTTGAATCGCCCTTGTACTTACTATGTGGAGATCAGGAATAACGATAAACATGACAATCTTTGTCTATGTTGAATAAAAATTCGTGAGGCAGTTACAAGTTACATCAGTTTGCTTTTATCGAATATTTTTGCGACTATACAACGCGGTGTCTTCAGCTTTACGATTTTCTCACTAGGTTCCGCTTCGTATCGCCTTCAACGCATGCCTAATTTTGATCACGTTTCGCCGAAGCATGTTTGGTCAGCCGAGGCATTCTGTAGACTAACAGTATCATGGCACGTCCATCAACTAATCTCCCTAATTAACTTATCAAAAACGCATCTATTCAGCTTGGCTGTGCCGTTACTGACATTTCTGGCCAATAATATTCTGAATATCTTTGGGAGCATTGTATTTTATTGCATGTTCCTATTTTCAGTTAAAACATAAATATTAAGACGCTTACATACTCCTATATAAACAAATAAAGAAGAATTAATGTTTCACTTATGCTGCAAGTGCTTACCCAAGTCCTGTATGAAAAATCTGACGAGTCCAGCATATGACGTCGCTAAGTACTATTGTTTCCGTTGCTATGATAAAATTTTCTAATTGTTGATAACGATGCATACGCTGCCTAGGGTAATTTTTAATTGCGCAGAGATATTTTGTCATCCATATCGACAGCTAAAATTTTGTTTACTTATTGCTTTTTCAATGTGACAATAATTCAAAGTATTTTTCACAAATGTAATTTCCGATAATTATTTTTGATGATGCTGATGTCGAGAGCAAGCATCTTCATTACTCTGCAGGTAGAAAGTCACATGCTGGACACTTTTATCTAAATAAATCCCTCTTTGCTACTATGCCGACCCTTTCTGCTATCGATATCAGCAGCCTAGGGCCATTCTTTGCATTTGCTTCTTCTCACAGGGCTTCCTTTTAGCACTTCCGCAAGTTCTCACGGCAGTTATTTTTGGCACGCGAAGCAAATTGATGTGGGTGTAACTTGGGGAGCGCGCGAAGGAATCCCTCTGTCCATGACGTCACTGGACGTACAATGTAGCCCCTCGTCGATTTTCGACAGACGTAACAAATGAGCGCCGATTTTGCGGAAAAGATTCGTTCTCTTGACAGTCAAGGAACTTTATTTTTCGTATATTTAACGTATACGTTAACAACTTAAATTACGAAGCAGCAATTTGAAAATTATACAGTGTAACAAAGAAATTATTTTATAGCAACTATGAGAGCCTGTTCGTTCATCATGGACTGCGTGAATATTTAAACAAGTAATTTAGGATGTCTCATTTAGGTCATGAGGCTTTGCATATGAAGTTTTGCATATTATAATAATAATTTAAATTTTGACACAAGTAAACGCATACATGATGTACAAAAATTTCAGTTTTGTTTTTGCACTTGTGTATGTGTTAACAAGCGCATGTTGACGAGTAAACACGAAAAACGATATTTAGATGGAAATAAATTTTAACAGAATCCCTTTCCAGCACAGTTTTAACGTAAACAGCTAATGAAAATCGTTACACGAAAATGGCATCCTAATAAAAGCGAAGGATAAACGCGTTCTAAACTTTTTCAGATTTTCAAGCGGTTATAGTGACATCTGACGAAGGGAATGCGTGTTACGTCGGCGGCTGCGCAGTGAAGATCTATGCGCGGACTGACCTCTGCCGAGAAAAACGAAAGCTGCTACTACTATACTGATGTGCTCTTCCTCTAGAACTCGGATTTTTTAATGAAAAATAATTTCTCCTATTTCTGGATATGTATGATTGCGCTATCCGTCAAAGCCCTATCGTCAACTTACTTGCAAAGAAATGCTGCATTAAATTCGTTTACTTTTTTATGAAACGAATGCAGATATGTAGTCACATTCTCAACTAGAACAAATAATTTCAACTACTTACTAAAAAATGTATGCGAATTGATACAGTTTAATGTCAAAATTTAAACCGCGTTTAATAATCATCATAGTATATTAATAATAAACCTGTTTGGAGGAACAACTAGCCTAAGATTATATTTAAGGAAATGGTTTTCAAACGCGAAGGCATATATCCTGACAGAATGCAACTACTATACACGCCTCAATGAAAAAATTCAAATCTTATTGAATATTATAATCGCATTAAAACGTCACGGATTACTTTGTACTTATAGTGAAAATGGTATATAGATGATTTTTTTAATGGGAGTATAATGGTGACTATGAATAACATCATAACAGAGAAAAAATTATTTATTACTTATGTATCTTCTCTTTTTTCCATCAGACGCTCCTGGTGTACGACAAAGTTCTCGCCGGACCAACGAAACGGCAAACAGAGAGACAGAAGGAAGTCATAGTGCACATTGAACATCCCGACAAAACGCAGTACTTGGAACAAAACTTTAACACTAGTAAGAGCCTGAAATATTTAATAGCGTTAAACAGATTGTTTTTTGAAATTTTTCTCAATGTTCGCCGTCTTTCTTTCAAGAATTAGGTCGTGATAAAATATTCTTTCCGAGTCCGGCCACAAATTTACGGCACGTCCACTAAAAATTGTGACATTAAAAATGATGTACTACATCGTTCACTGTTTCATTTTTACTTTCTCCATACGTAGCATAGGGAAAGTATTGTGATCACGAAAAAACTCGACTTCGAGATTTCAACGGAAATACACCTTTTGAGGTCCCTAGAACACCTTTAGACTATTTTCGGAATGATGTGTATGTGGTTGTGGGCGCTCTAACGCAAAAAGTACTTGCCATATAAACACCAATTTTCATATATAACACTTTAGCGTGAGCACAAAGAACTGATTAGTTTTTGGACAATACCGGCTGACCGGAAGTCGAGGTTTATTCGAAACCCGATTCGGTTTTTGCGATATTTCTCCGTTAAAACATCATTATGATATATACAATTCTATACAAATGTTACATAGATAATGTTATTTCCTACAACGTTTATTTGAAACAATTTTCCATAGCAGTTATTGTTTAGGAATTATTTATAAATAAACGGTTTTTTCTGTTTCCGTCAAATATTTCCTTAAAAACGTCGTGAGGACCATAGTTGTAGAGAATAATATTTTTTCAGGTTTTCTTTCAAACAAATTTTTGTAGAACCATCCATTTCGGAGATATTTAACTTTTTCGTAATTTCCAGTATACAGCGCCACCACCATGTAGGGTTGAATTCTGTAAACATATTCAAAGTATAATTTACGGCAATAAGGACGACTCTATTCTTTTACGATATGAAATAATAATTTTGCCTTGTAATTCTATTCATAATAATTTAAATATCTAAACCCCAAATATGGAGAAAGTCGTATGTTGCTCACATCAGATTTTATTTTGTTTGGCCCTCTGGAAAGAGGAGGTTACAGACTTTGTTTTAATTTAATAAAAATATTCGCTACTGCGTTAATTTGAAATTATAAAATGAGATTATTAAAGTGTTTTGATTTAGTGTAAAATTGTAAACTTTAATATAATTAGAACATTTCTTTCGTGTTGTGTATTTTCAAGGATTGAGAGCTTTTAAAATCATCAATACAGTGGAAGTCGATTATTTGAAGATTTTTCAGTGCAATGCGATTAAAATAAGATACGACATATGAAGAAATTTTAAGCAATAAACCTTTTTAAAGCAAAAAAATACGAAATTAAATTTCTAAAGTTTTAAACAAAATAAAGATATATTTTCCGTGCTTGTGTAGAGAAATCAAAAGGGGATTTATATGATAAAACAGTAAATATGACGAAAACAATATTTTACTAAGGAAATAATGACTACCAACTAAATTCAATCCAGCAGGTGAATATGGGTTCGGATACGAGATAGGACCTGACGGACAGTTCCATCACGAAAGCAGGGGACCCGACGGCGTGGTATATGGTTGCTATGGATACGTGGATCCAGAAGGAAACCTTCGCGTCACCCATTACGTGTCAGATGGCTGGGGTTATCGAGTCGTTACACCGGGGCAACCTGTTGAGATATTCTTACATCCACACGAAGAAGGAGGTGAACATCACCATGAAGAGGGAGGAGGTGAACATCACCATGAAGGGGGTGACGGTGATGGACACCACGAGCACCACGAACATCACGGAGAGATAACCCCATGGAATAAACTATACTTCCCGAAAGGATGCGGATTTGGCCCTGGAGGCATTATGCCTCCTACAGGTCAGGGTGAGACAGGAGCAGCGTCGGGAGGAATCCCAGGAACTGTACATCCAGGTGGCCCAGGAGGGCAGCCAGGGAAGCCGGGGCAACCAGGACGACCGGGAACACCGGGTAAACCTGGAGGTCCCGGATACCCCGGTGGTGCTGGAGGACCAGGAGGACCGGGCAGTCCCGGGAAACCAGGAAGGCCAGGAGGCCCGGGACAACCAGGGAAACCAGGCTATCCAGGTGGACCCGGTGGCCCAGGATATCCAGGACAACCAGGAAGACCAGGATACCCCGGCGGTCCGGGAGGACCTGGAGGTTACCCAGGACAACCGGGTTACCCTGGAGGTCCTGGAGGACCAGGTAAACCAGGCGGGCCTGGGTATCCAGGAGGACCAGGTGGACCGGGAGGATATCCAGGACAACCAGGATATCCAGGAGGGCCAGGTGGACCAGGGTATCCGGGGGGGCCTGGAGGACCAGGTAGACCAGGCGGTCCACAAGGACCGGGAGGACCTGGTGGAATTGGTGGACAACCAGGATATCCAGGAGGACCGGGAGGTCCAGGTGGGCCAGGAGGCCCTGGTGGTCCTGAAGGACCAGGGGGACCTGGTGGAATTGCTGGACAACCAGGATATCCGGGAGGTCCAGGTGGACCAGGAGGCCCTGGTGGTCCTGAAGGGCCAGGGGGACCTGGTGGAATTGGTGGGCAACCAGGAAGACCAGGTAAACCAGGATATCCAGGAGGACCGGGAGGTCCAGGTGGACCAGGAGGCCCTGGTGGTCCTCAGGGGCCAGGGGGACCTGGTGGAATTGGTGGACAACCAGGAAGACCAGGTCAACCAGGATATCCAGGAGGACCGGGAGGTCCAGGTGGACCAGGAGGCCCTGGTGGTCCTGAAGGGCCAGGGGGACCTGGTGGAATTGGTGGACAACCAGGATATCCGGGAGGACCGGGAGGTCCAGGTGGACCAGGAGGCCCTGGTGGTCCTGAAGGGCCAGGGGGACCTGGTGGAATTGGTGGACAACCGGGAAGACCAGGTAAACCAGGATATCCAGGAGGACCGGGAGGTCCAGGTGGACCAGGAGGCCCTGGTGGTCCTCAGGGGCCAGGGGGACCTGGTGGAATTGGTGGACAACCAGGAAGACCTGGTCAACCAGGATATCCAGGAGGACCGGGAGGTCCAGGTGGACCAGGAGGCCCTGGTGGTCCTGAAGGGCCAGGGGGTATTGGAGGACAGCCAGGTGGCCCAGGCGGTCCTGGTGGAATTGGTGGACAACCAGGATATCCGGGAGGACCAGGAGGTCCAGGTGGACCAGGAGGCCCTGGTGGTCCTCAGGGGCCAGGGGGACCTGGTGGAATTGGTGGACAACCAGGAAGACCAGGTCAACCAGGATATCCAGGAGGACCGGGAGGTCCAGGTGGACCAGGGGGCCCTGGTGGTCCTGAAGGGCCAGGGGGACCTGGTGGGATTGGTGGACAACCAGGAAGACCAGGTCAACCAGGATATCCAGGGGGACCGGGAGGTCCAGGTGGACCAGGAGGACCAGGTGGTCCTGAAGGACCAGGGGGACCTGGTGGAATTGGTGTACAACCAGGAAGACCAGGTCAACCAGGATATCCAGGGGGACCGGGAGGTCCAGGAGGCCCTGGTGGTCCTGAAGGGCCAGGGGGACCTGGTGGAATTGGTGGACAACCAGGAAGACCAGGTCAACCAGGATATCCAGGGGGACCGGGAGGTCCAGGTGGACCAGGAGGCCCAGGTGGTCCTGAAGGGCCAGGGGGACCTGGTGGAATTGGTGGACAACCAGGAAGACCAGGTCAACCAGGATATCCAGGGGGACCGGGAGGTCCAGGTGGTCCTGAAGGGCCAGGGGGACCTGAAGGGCCAGGGGGACCTGGTGGAATTGGAGAAAAACCAGGAAGACCAGGATATCCAGGAGGACCGGGAGGTCCAGGAGGACCTGGTGGTCCTCAGGGGCCAGGGGGACCGGGTGGAATTGGTGGACAACCAGGAAGACCAGGTCAACCAGGATATCCAGGGGGACCGGGAGGTCCAGGTGGACCAGGAGGACCAGGTGGTCCTGAAGGGCCAGGGGGACCGGGTGGAATTGGTGGACAACCAGGAAGACCAGGATATCCAGGGGGACCGGGAGGTCCAGGTGGACCAGGAGGCCCAGGTGGTCCTGAAGGGCCAGGGGGACCTGGTGGAATTGGAGAAAAACCGGTAAAACCAGGATATCCAGGAGGACCGGGAGGTCCAGGAGGCCCTGGTGGTCCTCAGGGGCCAGGGGGACCTGGTGGAATTGGTGGACAACCAGGAAGACCAGGTCAACCAGGATATCCAGGGGGACCGGGAGGTCCAGGTGGACCAGGAGGACCAGGTGGTCCTGAAGGGCCAGGGGGACCTGGTGGGATTGGTGGACAACCAGGAAGACCAGGTCAACCAGGATATCCAGGGGGACCGGGAGGTCCAGGAGGCCCTGGTGGTCCTGAAGGGCCAGGGGGACCTGGTGGAATTGGTGGACAACCAGGAAGACCAGGTCAACCAGGATATCCAGGGGGACCGGGAGGTCCAGGTGGACCAGGAGGCCCAGGTGGTCCTGAAGGGCCAGAGGGACCTGGTGGAATTGGTGGACAACCAGGGAGACCAGGTCAACCAGGATATCCAGGGGGACCGGGAGGTCCAGGTGGACCAGGAGGCCCAGGTGGTCCTGAAGGGCCAGGGGGACCTGGTGGAATTGGAGAAAAACCAGGAAGACCAGGATATCCAGGAGGACCGGGAGGTCCAGGAGGACCTGGTGGTCCTCAGGGGCCAGGGGGACCGGGTGGAATTGGTGGACAACCAGGAAGACCAGGATATCCAGGAGAACCGGGAGGTCCAGGTGGCCCAGGAGGTCCTGAAGGTCCAGGGGGGCCTGGTGAAATCGGTGGACAACCAGGAAGACCAGGATATCCAGGAGGTCCAGGAGGCCCAGGCGGTCCTGATGGTCCGGGGGGACCCGGTGGACAACCAGGAAGACCAGGTCAACCTGGTTATCCAGGAGGACCGGGAGGTCCAGGTGGCCCAGGCGGTCCTCAAGCTCCGGGGGGCCCTGGTGGAATTGGTGGACAACCAGGAAGACCTGGTCAACCAGGATATCCGGGAGGTCCAGGTGGACCAGGAGGTCCAGGTGGACCAGGAGGTCCAGGCGGTCCTGAAGGTCCGGGGGGACCTGGTGGAATTGGTGGACAACCGGGATATCCAGGAGGACCGGGAGGTCCGGGTGGTCCAGGAGGCATTGGTGGTCCTGAAGGGCCAGGGAGTTATCCAGGAGGCCCAGGAGGTCCTGGTGGTATTGGAGGACAACCAGGAAGACCCGGACAGCCAGGATATCCGGGAGGGCCAGGTGGACCAGGAGGCCCAGGTGGTCCTCAAGGTCCAGGGGGACCTGGTGGAATTGACGGACAACCAGGAAGACCAGGATATCCAGGAGGACCGGGAGGTCCAGGAGGACCGGGAGGCCCTGCAGGGCCAGGCGGTATTGGAGGACAGCCGGGATATCCGGGTGGACCAGGCGGACCTGGAGATATTGGTCAGCCTGGATATCCTGGTGGACCAGGAGGACCGGGAGGTCCTGGTGGACCAGGAGGACCAGAGGGCCCAGGGGGAATTGGAGGACAACCTGGACAGCCAGGAGGACCAGGTGGTCCAGGAGGAGCCGGTGGGCCAGGAGTTTCAGGTGGCCCTGAAGGACCTGGTGGAATTGGAGGTCAGCCAGTAGGACCAGGAAGCCCGATTGAGCCAGAAACTCCAGGTTAGTTTATATATATACACACACACACCTAATCCTCGAATTACATTGTAGATACGTTCTGCAAAATCACTGTAAATCAAAACCGTGTAAATCGAGACTGAAATTTTTATAGAAATGGGGGGATAGGTTCCAAAAAATCCTGATTATTAATAAAATGACTAATTAATGTTTTATTTTTACATAATATGTACATATTTATTTATCACAAATTTCAGTTCAGTCATTTATGTAACATATATATTGGGTATCTTTTATTTTCACTAATCAAGATAAATATTGTCATTGATTAAACTTAATTAATATGTATTTATAGTAAGCATAAAAAATTAAAAGTTTACAAGCAAAGAAAGTTTGACTTAAATTCTTATGAAAATATCTTTTTATTTAGTATCTTCTTCGCTTGTTAATATAGCAACAATTTTCTTCTTCCTGGGTTCACTTCATCACTGCTGCCAGGAGCTTCCTCGGCACTAGAATTTTTTTTGAATTCATTTTACATGTGAGACGTTATGGGCCTCATTTCATTAAACTCCATTACCAAGGTTTCTTTTTAATTTTTTACCAATTCCTTGTAAATTTCCTGGTAAGCAGCTTTTTAATTCCCTTTGAAATTTTAAGCTGTTATCCAGGCTTGGATCATCATCGAGGAAATAATTTTCTAATTTTGTAGTCATTTCGAGGCCTTTACTTATTGTGTTGATGGTGAGTGTTGGAACTGGGTCATTGCAATCGCTTTCAGGTTCACTGGAAGTGGAATTGATAACCATGTCTACGATGCATCTTCGTACAAACCTCTTTCCACCAACAATTCTTCATCCAAATCATCTAAACCTTCACCTCCCACTAGATGTGCCAGATCAGTAATCTGAGAATATGCATTCTCTGCTGGTGGGATACTAACATCACTCAAACCTACTTCGGGCCATATAGTTTTCCAACAGGCATTTAAAATTGATATTTTTATTTCACGAACTGCCAATGCCGTTATTTTCACACAATCTAAAATTGTGAAGTTCTTCCAAACTGGGCTGACACTACGCGTGTTGTCAGCATCCAGTTCATCCAGAATTTTTTTGAAATTTTACTTGCTTCCACCATCAGTACCGTGTAAAACCGAGTCTCTTATCATGTAAAACAAATCTGGTTTCATTTTCTTGACCGTGTTAAACCAAAACCGTGTAAATCATGGGATAGGTATATATATGTATGTACACACACACACATATACTATGGAAGAGGAAAGGTAAATGAGGATATTTAGGACAACTAGGTGTTGAAAGAACCCAGTGAGCACTTACCAGAAGGAGAGCCGCTGGGGTGTTGGAGAGACACATTTGTAGAGGTTATTGGAGCTTTCGGGATGATCCCTTCATCAGCATAAGAGAGACAACTGATTTGGCAGTGACGCTGGGGTGAAGGTGTGGGGGTGGGAGTGTGGAAAGGTCGGGGATTGGAGGATGCAGAGGGGAGGGGGAAGGGGAAACACCTAGTTGTCCTAAAGTATATGTTCGCGTAAGCCGTAATGACTTATTCTCGCAGACTTTCTCCATCAGAATAATTTGTTAATCGTTTTCTCATACAAGAGCAAGGTAGAGAAATTGTTTTTTTTTAAGTTGTTGTTAGTCAATAATATTTTCGTACCAATCGATTTAAACGAAATACGTAATGGTATCCTAGATATTTTCTGGATTTCCTTTAATTTTTTCATTTAATGCAGAACGATTTCATGTAGACAAGTATAATTTATTGTGGTGTTTTAGTCGATACCTCACTGATTATGTGGTTATGTATAAGAGTTTCGGAGAGAAATTTTTTCATTAATTACTATTTACATTCACAATCTTCTTAGCATCCGATGTTAACAAAAGTGATGTATTCTCGAATAATTCTCGTATCCAGTTACTAGGCATTGCCCATTGCCCAGGGAATGGTTTCTTAACCTTTTCGTAACAACAGCACATTAGTATTTAATCCAACCCGATACATATTACTCGGATATATTTACAGATGTCGAATTTGCATACTTCCTTTTCACCTCCTCCAGTTATCTTTATGGTGTAAATGTCATTTCCTCTTCCGCCTATTGCTGTGTCTTTTCTGTGTACCGGAGGCAAGGACGTCGAATGTCGTTATTCCACGAGGCATAAACAAGCCAAGGGAATTTTCGATAACAGCTGATGAGACTATCTCGAGGGCATTCGTGTAGCATTCTTGCATTACGAGCAAGATGATTCAGATTCGTTTGATCAACGAGACCGTGTGCAAAAAGTTTCTTTTGTTTAGAAATACTTTTACCGAATCGGAATGTTCCTTACGCACAGACGATAAACGTATCTAAAAGAGGAAAGATTAAACCATAGCGTAGTTTAGTAAATTCGGGGTAGCGTGTTTTAACGCAAGTATGAAGTACTTGCAGATAGGTCCACGATAATTTTCCGATATAAGTGTGGGAATTAATAGTTCGAGTCAATTAAAAGTTACAGGTGTTCTATGTAAATTATTAACACTACAATCCTTAATTTTGAATTTAAAAAAATTCTTGAGGAGTTCCTTACATTGTGTGATTCAGTTGAGATTTTTGTTTTTGTAAGATATTTTTTATTTCAACAAATATCGAGCGAATCTGAAAGACTGCAAGCTGTTTAGGTGGGACCAGAGCCGGCTTAAGACATTTTGGCACCCCAATCAGTTAGACTTTCAAAGTCAAAAGCTTTTTATTGTCCATTATGAAATACATTTCAATTTAGAAATTACAAGTCTAATTTTTTATTACAACTGTTTTCTACAAATAGTATTTGCAGCCTCTCTTTGTTTTATATTTATTACATTTTAGTTTGTTTCCACTGTCATGTTTGAGGGAACATTTGCAAAAAACATCTTCTCATAGTTAATAAATATAATAATTTAAGTTGAATTTATGCTATTTACACTATATACAATATTTGCAGGGAGTTTTTTGGATCATATGTTTAATTCATTTCGTTTCCTTGCTGTCGGGATCCGGTCTTGTTTTTCTCCCTGGGCTCCTTGCTGTGGTGCGTGTCTTTTGTTGTCCCCGCTCTCAGTCCTCTCCTGGTCCTTGTAGACTCCTGCTCTTCTGCTCCTTGTCTCTCTTTGCCAGATGGCTCTGTTGTGCCAGGTGGCTTCTTGCCGCCTCCGAATGGCCTGTTTGTGGCACGTCGTTTGTTGTTCATCAGTCGTTGATTTTCTTCATTTTCGGGTCATTCTGTGACAGATGTCCAGATTCGGTAAGTGATGGGTCCTTCGAACCGAACGAAAATTTCAGAATCGTTAGTACATCTGACTACCTCCCCAAAATGCATGTGGACTAGTCCATCGAAATTTCATGGACTGCAGTTTTGAAAAATTTCATGCACTAAAGTTTTTGAAATATTTCATGGACAATACTTTAAAAAATTTCAGGGACTACAATTTCATTGACTGTTCTTTGAAAAATTTCATAGACTAATGTTTGAAAAATTTCATGGACTATAGTAGTCTTTCAAAAATGTCATGAACTTTGAAAAATTTCATGCACAATAGCCTTTGAAAGATAACATGGTCTAGTCTAGTCTAAACATTTTTAATTTTATAGACCAATAGCATTTTAAAAATATCATGGACTGTACCTTTTAAAAATTTCATGGACTATAGTTTTTGAAGAATATCATGGGTTATAGTCTTCGAAAATTTCCACGGAAAATAGTCTGAAAATATTCATGGATTTTAGAAATTTCATGGGTATTTGGAAAACTTAATGGACTATTGTACATATTTGAAAAATTTCATGATTTCGTGGACTATAGTCTTTGAATAATTTCATGGGCTATAGTCTTTGGGAAATTTGGTGGACTACAGTCAGAAAAATTTCATGGACTATAGACTTTGAAAAATATCATGCATTATTATAGCCTTTGAAAAATATTATGGACTAGGAGAATTTATTGGGCTATAGTCTTCTAAAAATTTTCTGTAATATAGTCAGAAATATATTATGGACTATAGTCTTTGAAAAATTTCATGGCCCATAGAATTTCATGGACTTTGAAAAATATGAGACTATTGTCTTAGAAGAATTTCATGCACTATAGTCTGAAAAATTTCATGAGCCTTTGAAAAATTTCATCGGCTATAGAGTTTGAAGAACTTCATGCACTATAGTCTTTGAAAAATTTCATGGACTTTTAGTCTTAAAGAATCCATGGGCTATAGTTTTAGAAAAATTTCATGGACTAATGTTTTTACAAATTTCATGGACTAAGTCTTTGCAAAATTTCATGGACCAGAGTATATGGAAATTACATGGACTATACTCTTTGAAGAATGTCATGGACTAATAGGGTTTCACAAATTTTATGAGTATTTTTTTGAAAAAATTTCATGGCCTATAGTCTGAAAAATTTCATTGACTTAGTCCTTGACATATTTCATGGACTAGTGTTTGACAAATCTCAAGGACTATAGTTTTTTAAAAATGTCATGAAGAATAGTTATTGAATAATTTCATGGACTATAGTATATCAATATAACATGGACTATAGTTTTTAAAAAATTTCATGAACTATTGTCTCAAAAATTTCATGCACAGTAATCTTTGAAATATTTCATGGACTATCAAAATTTCATGCACCAAAATCTTAGACAAATGTCATGGACTAGTCTTTGCAAAATTTCATGGACAATATCTTTGACAAATTTGAGAAATTTCATGGACTAGTCAATGAAAAATTTCATGGACTACCTATAGGTTTTTAAAAATTTCATGGAATATAGTATATCAAATTTCATGGACTATAGTCCTTTTCAGAATTTCATGGACTGTAGTCATTGAAAAATTTCATGGACTATAGTCTGAAAATTTTCATTGTAACAGAGAGAGGGAGTGACAGAGGAGAGAGAGAGAGAGAAGAGAGAGAGAAAGAGACAGATGATTGTAATTCTCCCGTTAAATTTTAAAGGGCAATTCTACTAGTATAATAATAATGCATTTGGAGTAGCCATATAATACATGAACACTTTTTCATCCAGGGAATGCGTGAATGCACTGCGTTTGCATCCAATATCAAGATTCCCCTTGAAGTGAATGTTCTTTTGAGTAAAATTAGTGCATCATCCCTCTCCAGGAACTGGAGACAAAAAATATGATAAAATACTTGGCGCATTCATTGGACACCTTCAGCATGTACAATCTTCAGTATATGGCATGCGACCGCATGATTTTGATGCATGGAATTTTCATGTTTTCACTTCATTTTGATATATTGCATTTCATTTTTGTTAAACCCCCATAAAATGGTCCGCCACAATTATGTCAAATTATACTGGGCTGTTTTTAAACGTATTTCCGAATTCATACCCCGTAGATGTAAAGTAAGGTGACCAACCATCGGAAGACCAGTCCCTTTTTTTCATCATTCGTTCCTCTTTGTTACTTGTCCCAAATTTTGTCCCTCTTTTTGAAAATTCTTTATTGAAATCCAAAATTCTCATTTAAATTGACCCGGAGCACAATTACTGGTCTTACCAATTTACAATCTGGAGAAGTCATTTGTATATGGCAAGATCCTTTGCTTGGATTTCATTGAGGAATGAGATAGATTGGAATGGTGTTCATGAAACTCTTCTGATGTTTCAAAAAAAATATTCATTTGTTAAAATCGAGGATAATTTACCGATTGATGAAATAAGGAGAATTAACATGTTTATTTCTGAAGAAATATTGCAAGAATGGAGGGAAAACAAAAGTAAAATAGACAAAAAATGGGTCGAAATATTTAAGCATTTTCTAGATTAACATATTGATATAAGTAAAAAAAATCAATGAATTCTACTCCAGTCTTCCAGGGACTTGCGTGGAACAAGTATTTTCATTAATGAATCGGTTGTTGACATAAGAGAAAACACAATTTAAAGTGGAAATATTACGAGCAATGAAAGTGAAATTCAATTTTGAATTTAGTTGTGAGGAGTTTTATGGATATTTATTTAAAAAACCAGATTCTGTAGAAAAGTATATAACTTTAAGAATTAAATGAATTTTATTTTATTAATAAGTAAATATTTTTTCTTCGGAAAATGTATAATAATAATAATTTTTCGGTTTCCGTCAAATATCTCCTTAAAAACGTCACTGGAAATCTTCCTGAGGACCAAAGTTGTAGAGAATAATATTTCTTCCAAGTCTGTTTGAAACAAATTTTCGTGGAATCATCCATTTCAGAGATATTGAACTTCTTCGTAATATCCAGTATTAAGCGCCACCACCATGTAGCGGTGAATTCTGTAAACATATTCAAAATATACCTAATTTAAGGCAATAAGGACAACTGTATTATTTTACGATATGAAGTAATAATTTTGCCTTATAATGCTATTCATAATAATTTAAATATCTATACCCCAAATATGGAGAAAGTCATGTGTTGGCCACATCAGATTTTTTATGTAGGCATATTAGTAATGATGTGGAAACATTTAGCGGTATTTTTAAAAAATACATGGACACATGAGAAATTTAAACGTACTAGCTGTACCCACGCAATACTTGCTTGGATTTTTTTCAATTAATTCATTAATAATAATGTGACTCAATTAATGGGGAAAATGATATCCCTGTAGAAAACTTCTATTAAGGAAATCTTTTAATATATTCTTGCATTAATTAAACCTCTCCCTCCTTCCACTCTCTCTCTTCCCCTTTTGTCACCCATTTCCTCTCTCCCTTCCACCTCTCTCCTTTCCCCCTTCCCCTCTCTCTCCTCTCCCCCATCCTCCCCTGTCTCCATTTCCCCTTACCATCTCTACACTTAAATGGCTTATATATTAAACATTAATTTTACGCTCGTAAGCTATATACGGTTTTACAACAATAGGTCTTCGAGCACGACAATGTCCGTCGTCAAGATATTTAGCGTTGAAATTGCAAATTTAGTGCATTAAACTTAAAATGCGGGCGATTGCGAATCATAAACGAAATAAGACGATAAGAAAAAGAATCCTCGATCATTTCTCGTTAAAACGATCCAGGTCCCTAAAATCATTTTTTCATACATTAATATTCCTAACTCCTAATGAATTTTAAGTGTAAGTGCTAGAGAGAGAAATGGTGAACTGGGAGGGATGGAGGGGTGAGGGAGGTATTGGGGAGAGAATAGGGTTTTGGAAGGGGGAGTGTAAAGAGGGAGAGAGGGGGAAGAGAGGGAGGGGAAATTAGGCAAGGATGGGAGTGTGGCAGGAATGCTATTTGTAGGGTTGGAATTGGCAGTGGGGAGGAGGGAGAAGTGATAGACGAGAGTGGGAAGGTGG
Organism: Uropetala carovei; assembly: GCA_036926305.1. NCBI lineage: Eukaryota > Metazoa > Arthropoda > Insecta > Odonata > Petaluridae > Uropetala > Uropetala carovei. The sequence goes on from JAXCHB010000214.1 coordinate 2,674,202, forward strand.
ATGTCGTGACGAGGGAGGAAGGATTGATGGAAGATTAAGGAAGAAGGAAAAACCTGCGAAACCCCGAGATAAATATAAGAACAATAATAACAATTCAATAATACATAAAAATTTGAAAAATTAAAATTCACAAAATATATGTCGACATAAAATAAAGTGTGCATATAAATAAACGTATTTAGCAGTGCAATGGAAAGAGATAGATAAGCATCTTTATTCGGGCGAAATTTAGAGGCAACGTGGAAGGTTTGAGGAAAGAGGGAGGGAGGAACGGAATAGTAGTGGACGGAGGGATATGTGAGGTATAAGGGTAGTGAAAGAGAGAACGGACAGACAGACAAAAGCCTTTATTTGAGCGAGGCTGAGGTTTGTTAGCCCTCTCAAACACATTACACCTAGGGGTGGAAGCTTATGGTAGTAGATGGATGGTCCGGAGAAATTGAGACTATAAAGTCACTTCGGCCATTTAATCCGTCGTTTCACATTATAATTAAATGATATTGACAAATAAATTCACAAAAGTACGGACAGAGAAGTTTAAGATGATAATGTTGGTGGGGAAGGCCTAAGAAGAACCTGCCTTGATTATCATAGTAAGAGAAACTGCAAAAAAAGCACAAGAAGATATGGGTTCGTACAAAAACTGCTAAATACCCTATATACGACAGATTAGAATATACGAATTTCATTACAGAAGATTGCAGGGGTATTAACATAGCTGCTAATAAATACATTATACATTCATATATGACTATGATAAAGTACATACATCCTAGCATTGAAGGGGTGAAAGAAATAGTACATATAATTTTTCTGAGTAACAATTAATTAAACTTTGTCCTTATAACAGGTATGTGTAGGTAGGGGAATCAGTGCGTTATATCTGCTCCCGAGAACAGCGCGTGAAAAGGAAATAAAATTATTGTAGGAGGAAATTGCTTGCTTACGTAGTGTAGGTCGCTTTATCTTGGTTCTATAATAACAAGCATAAAGTTCTATTAGAGGGGTGGCTTTTATGTCAACATGAAGATCGTTCCATAGTAGAGTAGGGAGAGTGTCGGAAGAGAGAAATGGAATCGTCCAGAAAACGAGATGGAATGGATGAAACGGGTTTTGCGAAATGGGGAGAATAAAGGGTAAGGAGACAGAAATGTTATGATATGGAAGGGCGATTGGATGTTTCATATTGGCGGTATGAGAACGAGGGTCAGTATTTGATGGTGGGAGTATCGATGAAAAAGATTTGAGGAAGGTAAATGGGTTGGAGGGACAGTCGGAATGGGTTAGGTGGAAGGGGAGGTAAGACTATGCGAATTTTTCGTGTGCATAGTAAATTTAAGGTAAGTATTGGAGGAAAGCCATTAGAACAACTTTCAGACTATAAATACTTTGGAAGCATCATAAGGAGAGAATCAAAATGTACCGATGAAATCAAGGCTATAATAACGAAAGCAAAAGCCGCTTCTAGAAAAAAGGAACACACTAACGAGGAAAATGAAGGAGGGTATCCGTAAGAAGTTGATAAAATGCTATGTATGCAGTATAGCTTTGTAAAGGGCAGAAACGTGGACGCTAGGCAAAATGACGTTAAATCTTTGTAAAGCTTCGAAATGTGGATGCTGAGAACAATGGTGAAGTTAAAATGGACATATAGGATGAAAAACGAGGAAGAATAACTAAGAATAGGAAAGAAGTGAAAAATTATATACTGACTATCAGAAAGAGGAAGGCAGACTGGATTGCACATTACATGAGGAGAGAGAGAGAGGGAAAACTGGATGGAAAATGTTATGAAAAGGTTTCAGTTGATAGACGATCGAAAGAGAAAGTCAACTGTCAGGGTATGAAGAAGACTACAAAATAGGAGAACATGGAGAACCAGGTTTAACCATGAATAATCACGGACCTGTCCACGGACAGACTACCTATGATGATGAGTAAATTGGATAGGTGTTGAAAAAATTTCCATATTTGGGGTGTAGATATTTAAATTATTATGAATTACAAGGCAGAATTATTATTTCTTATCGTAAAAGAATTCAGTCGTCTTTACTGCTGTAAATTACGTATATTTTGAATATGTTTACAGAATTCACCGCTACATGGTGGTGGCGATGTATACTGAAAATTTACGAATAAAGAAAAATATCTCCGAAATGGATGGTTCTACGAAAATTTGTTTCAAACGAAACTTGGAAGAAATATTATTCTCTACAACTCTGACCCTCATGATGATTACCAATAATGACGTCTTTAAGGAGATATTTGACGCTGGGCATGTTCGTTCTCGGCTTCTAACGGACGGATTTTCATGAAATTTGATATTAAGGACTTAAAAACAAAGATAATTAGAAAATCGCAAAAATGAATCACGTAAGACATTCAGGGGTACCACTTTACTGGTGACAAAAATGTACTTTCCGTCATATCTCGTTAAGTATTGCCCATATAAAATATTTTTCAAACAAAACTTGTAGAACTGGTAAATTAGAGTACATATTTCTTTTTCTATACATTTTTATCGTAGGAGTAGCCGTTATCAAGAAAATAAAACAAGAATGCCTTAAGTCGAGTTGAACTTGGAAAATTTCTTACGAGGTTACTAAAATAAACAAACGTTTCATTTCCTTACGTGTGCATACAATATTTTTAAATAGAAAAACAAGTGGATTATTTATGTTGAGAAAAATTTAAAACGCTATTTCCCTTACGGACAGGTATATATTTTCTTTCAATAACTCCAATGCACAAACGCGCCTATTTGTGATACGCTGTACAATTTCCTAACACGTTTTGGTTAAACTGCGAGGAATATTTCTGTTATTATTTGTTGCAGGACTTTTTTTAGTGGTACAATCTTGTGCGAGTTAAGAAACATATTTAATGATTTACGGGATAATTGTTAGGAATGTAGGATTCTGTAATAACTAAGTAAATGATTTTTTCATTGTAGTAATAATTTGGATTATATGTTTTTGGTCCGGTTACCAACAATAAAACAATCTAAAAAATTTCCATATAATACCCATTGTCTTAAGACAAATTGACTAAATTGTGAATATGTGCAAAATTAATTTTAAAGTATTTTAGCTTCTTACAATTCTCGAGCAATGCCGGGTACTTTCAGGTAGTATAGAATAATTAATCAAATGCAAAGGTACTTTACATATTTCTTTCCACTTTCAATAAATAGATATACCAGGAGAACCAGGATATCCCGGAGGGCCGGGAGGGCCAGGAGAACCGGGTCAACCTGGATACCCAGGTGGTCCAAGTGCACCAGGACAGCCTGGAAAACCAGGATATCCAGGAGGAGCAGGACAGCCAGGTGAACCTGGCTATCCAGGCGGACCAGGACAACCGGGATATCCAGGAGGAGACGGACAGCCAGGTCAACCAGGATATCCAGGAGGAGCAGGACAGCCAGGTGAACCAGGATATCCAAGCGAATCCAGTAAACCAGGATACCCAGGAGGACCAGAAAAGCCTGGCTATCCAGGCGGGCCAGGACAACCGGGATATCCAGGAGGTGTAGGACAACCAGGATATCCAGGAGGACCAGGAGAACCCGGAAAACCAGGATACCCAGGAGGATCAGGACAGCCAGGTGGTCCAGGACAACCTGGATACCCAGGGGGACCAGGACAGCCAGGTGGACCAGGACGACCAGGAGGAACAGGACAGCCAGGAGAACCAGGACAAACTGGATACCCAGGGGGACCAGGCAGTCCCGGCGGACCAGGGCAGCCAGGTAAACCAGGAGGACCAGGATATCCAGGTGGACCTGGTGGGCCAGGACAGCCAGGAGGACCGGGACAACCAGGAGGGCCAGGACAGCCAGGAGGACCGGGACAACCAGGAGGAGCGGGACAACCAGGAGGACCGGGACAACCTGGAGGACCAGGACAGCCAGGAGGACCAGGACAACCTGGATACCCAGGGGGACCAGGCAGTCCTGGCGGACCAGGACAGCCAGATAAACCAGGAGGGCCAGGATATCCAGGTGGACCTGGTGGGCCAGGACAGCCAGGACAACCAGGAGGGCCAGGACAGCCGGGACAACCAGGAGGACCGGGACAACCGGGAGGACCGGGACAACCTGGAGGACCAGGACAGCCAGGAGGACCAGGACAACCTGGATACCCAGGGGGACCAGGACAGCCAGGTGGACCCGGACAACCTGGATATCCAGGAGGACCAGGACAGCCAGGTGGACCCGGACAACCTGGATACCCAGGGGGACCAGGCAGTCCTGGCGGACCAGGACAGCCAGGTAAACCAGGAGGACCAGGATATCCAGGTGGACCTGGGGGGCCAGGACAACCAGGAGGGCCAGGACAACCAGGAGGGCCAGGACAGCCAGGTGGTCCAGGACAACCTGGGTATCCAGGTGGACCTGGAGAGCCAGACAAACCTGGATATCCAGGAGGACCTGGTGGGCCAGGAAAGCCAGGAGGGCCAGGACAGCCAGGTGGTCCAGGACAACCAGGTGGTCCAGGAGAACCTGGATACCCAGGATATCCAGAAGGACCTGGTGGTCCAGGTGGACCCGGACAACCTGGATACCCAGGAGGGCCAGGACAGCCAGGTGGTCCAGGCCAACCTGGATACCCAGGTGGGCCAGGACAGCCAGGTGGGCCAGGACAGCCAGGAGGGCCAGGACAGCCAGGTGGTCCAGGACAACCTGGGTATCCAGGTGGACCTGGAGAGCCAGACAAACCTGGATATCCAGGAGGACCTGGTGGGCCAGGAAAGCCAGGAGGACCAGGACAGCCAGGTGGTCCAGGGCAACCAGGTGGTCCAGGAGAACCCGGATACCCAGGATATCCAGAAGGACCTGGTGGGCCAGGACAGCCAGGACAACCAGGAGGGCCAGGACAGCCAGGAGGGCCAGGACAGCCAGGAGGACCGGGTCAACCAGGAGGCCCAGGACAGCCAGGTGGTCCAGGACAACCCGGATACCCAGGTGGCCCTGGAGAGCCAGGAGGAGCAGGACAGCCAGGATACCCTGGTGGCCCAGGTCAACCTGGTGGACCAGGACAGCCCGGATATCCGGGAGGAACAGGTCAACCCGGATACCCAGGGGGGCCTGGAGGCCCAGGTGAATCCGGACAACCTACCCAACCAGGAGGACCAGGTGGTCCAGGACAACCAGGTTACCCAGGAGGACCTGGACAACCAGGATACCCAGGAGGACCTGGACAACCAGGATACCCAGGAGGACCTGGACAACCAGGATACCCAGGAGGTGCTGGGCAACCAGGATTCCCAGGAGCTCCTGGCGGACCAGGGCAACCCGGCCAACCTGGAGGATTTTATCCACAACCTATACCTACTGGTCCTCCATATAACCAGATTGTTATCATTCCCTATCCCCTTCCTGTTGGACCCAGCCCTGGTGCCTGCCCATGCTACTTGGTTTCTCAAGGTGGACAAAACAAGCCCCAAGGACCACAGCCTCCTCAATCACAACCTCCAGGTGGATATCCCACCTATCCACCTTCATCTTATCCACCTCCAAGTGGATATCCAACCTATCCACCTTCGTCTTATCCACCTCCAAGTTATCCGAGTAATCAAGGATCTGGAGGAACAGCAGTTGGACCAACTTCACCTCCAGGTAGCTACCCTCAACTGCCACCTGGGGCTGTCATTGGTTTCATTCCCGTCATATTCTATCCGTACTGTCCACAAAATAGCTCCTCTGGTGATCCATCTGTAGTTCAGCCATTATTTCCCGGTTCATATCCTGTAGCCTATCCTTGTTCTTTGTGTGCAAGAAACTCCAGAAGTGAATCCAATCCGGGAAGACAATCAGTGAAAGCACTACCTGCTGAAAGTTTCAGGCAGATATTGAGGCAAGCCAATCTTGGACAGGTGTATTCCCCAGATCGCGTTTCAGTGAACCATCTTGGGCGAAGAGCAGTTAAAAAGCTTGTTCGCCGAGCTAAAGTAGGCGCCGATGATTCGATTCCCATTCGTTCACCTGCATCGTGATCTCACTAATTTGGTGATTTAATTTCAAAATATAAATCTGTCTTCCAGGTGATCATTGATGGGCATGTGTAGTCAATCACTGACGTGTCAAGAAACAAAAATTTATTTCCAAGAGAAGTGTTTTGATTTATGCTCAATTTTGATGGGCAAGAGCATGTAATTTTATGAACATCATTCGGACGTTTATTCCTGAAAATGAATCATGTGCATGAAAAATTTATCCATCCTCAAGTGTTGTGACTGGCTCACCTTTGTTAGGGATGAGTAGAAAAGTAAATTTGTGTAATTACAAAAGTGATTGATTATTGAAGGAAATAATGAAATATTCGTGCTCTGTCGTCTTGTTTGTGAAAATTATGAGTTATGACCATCCTAGCGAAACCCTTTCTTTTGATTATGATACTGAATTGGCCTTATGCTATGATTATCCACCACTTTGGTCACCAAAATTATTTTCTAACAATTAAATGTGGTCAAATGTTTTGATTGGTATTTTAATAGTTATGTTCGAATCGAAAATGACAATCTATAATAAAATGTAAAAATAAATCTATTTAATTTAGCTTCTTCCTTTGTGTAAAGTCATCGCCATCACGTTTATCGTATGTTGATAATATTTTACAATCAACCTCTCCTTGAATCTCTCAAACCTTGCATTCATTTACCCCTTTAACAAAGGTACTTCCATCGATCCCGATCGCATCGTTTTCACAGTCAACAATGAAAAATATTATGAAGCATTGAAATAGATCAGTGATACAACTTCATCGTATGAAAAAATCTTATGTGGCCAACACATGACTTTCTCCATGTGTGGCGACCAAAAAACAAAGCCACATAATCCTCTAACTAAGTGCTTTATTGTACAAGAAATAACGTAACAGCAAAACAAATGCTCTTGAGACGTAACAGTAGTCTCCCAACTTAAACACTTCATGAATATGAAATTATAACATAACAGCAAACAAAGCTCTTGAGACATAAAACTAGTCTCACAAAATAAAACACTCCATGAATGTCAAATTATAGTTACACTCTGTCCTCAGGAAACTTTCAGCACACGCGACTTGCGAGGAAACTCATCGCCTTGCAGGATCCGCTTCTCTCTCTCCCTCCCACTTTCCCTCCCACTCCCCTCCTCTCCCTCCCACTCTCTCCCTCTCTCTCCTTCCCTCTTCCTCTCCCTCCTCTCCCTGCCACTCCCTCTCCCTCCCACTCTCCCTCCCTCTCTCCCACTCCCTCTCCTCCCTCCCTCACCCTCCCACTCTCCCTCGCACTCCCTCCCTCTCCTCCCTCCTCCCTCTCCCTCCTACTCTCCCTCTCCCTCCACTCTCTCCTCTCTCTCCCACTCCCTCCTCTCCCTCCCTTCCTCTCCCTCTCACTCCATCTCTCCCTCTCACTCCATCTCTCCCACTCTCCCTCTCCCTCCCACTCCCCTCCTCTCCCTCCCACTCTCCCTCCCTCCCTCTCCCTCCCACTCTCTCCCTCCCACTCCCTCCCTCTCCTCTCCTTCCACTCCCTCTTCTTCCCTCTCTCCCTCTCCTCCCTCCCACTTCCCTCTCACTCCATCTCTCCCTCTCCCTCCCACTTTCCCTCCCACTCCCCTCCCCTCCCTCCCACTCTCCCTCCCTCCCTCTCCCTCCCACTCTCTCCCTCCCACTCTCTCCTCCCTCTTCCTCTCCCTCCCACTCCCTCCCTCTCCCTGCCACTCCTCTCCCCTCCCACTCCCTCCCCCCTCCCTCTCTCTTCCTCTCCCTCCCACTCTCCCTCCCTCTCTCCCACTCCCTCTCCCTCCCACTCTCCCCCTCTCCCTCCCTCCTCCTCCCTCCTACTCTCCCTCCTCCCTCCACTTACACTCCCTCCCTCCCTCCCCCCTCCCTCTCTCTCCCTCCCACTCCCCCTCACTCCATCTCCCTGCCTCTCCCTTCCTCACTCCATCTCCCTGCCTCTCCCTTCCTCCCTCCCACTCCCTCCCTCTCCCTTCCACTCTCCCTCTCTCTCCTCACCCTCCCTCTCCCTCTCTCTCCTCCTACTGTCCCTCTCCCTCCTACTCTCCTCTCCCTCCTACTCTCACTCTCCCTCCCACGCCTCCCACCTCCTCTCTCTCTCCCCCTCACACCATCTCCCTGCCTCTCCCTTCCTCCCTCCCACTCCCTCCCTCACCCTCCCTCTCCCTCCCACTCCCCCCACTCTCCTCCCACTCTCCCCCCCACTCTCCCTCTCCTCCCTCCCACTCCCTCCCACCTCCCTCTCTCTCCCCCTCACTCCATCTCCCTCTCTCTCCCTCACCTCTCTCTCCCTCCCCCTCCCTCTCTCTCCCTCCCACTCCCCCTCCCTCTCTCCCTTCCTCCCTCTCCCTCCCACTCCCTCCCTCACCCTCTCTCCTCCCTCCCTTTCCCTCCCTCCCTCTCCCACCCCCCCCTCTCCTCTCACTCCCACTCCCCCCCTCTCCCTCTCTCTCCCCACTCCCTCCCTCTTCCTCTCTCTCCCTCCCACTCTCCCTCCCTCCCCCTCCTCTCTCACCCCACTCCCCCCCACTCTCCCTCTCTCTCCCACTCCCTCTCTCTTAGTCTCTCTCCCTCCCTCCCCCTCCCTCTCTCTCCCTTCCACTCTTCCTCTCTCTCCCTCCCACTCTCCCTCTCCATCACCCTCCTCTCCCTCCCACTCCCTCTCCCTCCTTCTCCCTTCCACTCCCTCTCCCTCTCCTCCCATTCCCTCTCCCTTCCACTCTCCCTCCATCTCCCTCCCTCTCCATCTCCCTCCCTCTCCATCTCCCTCCCTCTCCATCTCCCTCCCTTTCTCCCCCTCTCCCTCCCTCTCCCTCCCTCTCCATCCCATCCCTCTCTTTCTCTCCCTTCCTCCCCTCCTCTCCCCCCTCCCTCCCTCTCCCACCCCCCCTCTCCCTCTCTCTCCCACTCCCCCCCCTCTCCCTCTCTCTCCCACTCCCTCCCTCTTCCTCTCTCTCCCTCCCACTCTCCCTCCCTCCCCCTCCCTCTCTCACCCCCACTCCCCCCCACTCTCCCTCTCTCTCCCACTCCCTCTCTCTAGTCTCTCTCCCTCCCTCCCCCTCCCTCTCTCTCCCTTCCCTCTTCCTCCTCTCTCCCTCCCACTCTCCCTCTCCATCACCCTCCTCTCCCTCCCACTCCCTCTCCCTCCTTCTCCCTTCCACTCCCTCCCTCTCCTCCCATTCCCTCTCCCTTCCACTCTCCCTCCATCTCCCTCCCTCTCCATCTCCCTCCCTCTCCATCTCCCTCCCCTCTCCATCTCCCTCCCTTTCTCCCCCTCTCCCTCCCTCCCCCTCCCTCCCTCTCCCTCCCTCTCCATCTCCCTCCCTCTCTTCCCTCACCTTCTCTCTCCCTCCCCTCCCTCCCACTCCCCCTCCCTCTCTCCCTTCCTCCCTCTCTCTCTCCCTCCCTTTCCCTCCCTCCCTCTCCCACCCCCCCCCATCTCCCTCCCTCTCTTCCCTCACCTTCTCTCTCCCTCCCCCTCCCTCTCTCTCCCTCCCACTCCCCCTCCCTCTCTCCTTCCCCTCTCCTCCCTCCTCCCACTCCCCCCTCTCCCTCTCTCTCCCACTCCCTCCCTCTTCCTCTCTCTCCTCCCACTCTCCCTCCCTCCCCCTCCCTCTCTCACCCACACTCCCCCCCACTCTCCCTCTCTCTCCCACTCCCTCTCTCTTAGTCTCTCCCCTCCCTCCCCCCTCCATCTCTCTCCCTTCCACACTTCCTCTCTCTCCCTCCCACTCTCCCTCTCCATCACCCTCCTCTCTCCTCCCACTCCCTCTCCCTCCTTCTCCCTTCCACTCCCTCTCCCTCTCCTCCCATTCCCTCTCCCTTCCACTCTCCCTCCATCTCCCCTCCCTCTCCATCTCCTCCCTCTCCATCTCCCTCCCTCTCCAATCTCCCTCCCTTTCTCCCCCTCCCTCCCTCCCCTCTCCCTCCCTCCCCCTCCCTCCCTCTCCATCTCCCTCCCTCTCTCCCCCTCTCCCTCCTCCCTCCCCCCCTCCTCCACTCGCCCTTCCTCTCCCTGCTCTCCCTTCCCTCCCTATCCCTCTCCTCCCACTCTCCCTCCCTCCACTCTCTCCCTCCTTCCCTCACCCTCCCTCCCTCCCTCTTCCTCCCTCTCCCTCCCCTCCTCCTCTCCTCCCTCCACTCTCCTCTCCACTCCCTCTCTCTCTCCCTCCATCTCCCACACTCTCTCCCTCCTCTCCTTCCCTTCCACTCTCCCTCCCTCTCTCCCACTCTCCCTCCCCTCTCCCTCTCCCCGTCTCTCTCCCTTTCTCTCCCTTTCTCTCCCTCCCACTCCCTCCATCTCCCTCCCACTCTCCCCCCCTCACTCTCTCCCTCTCCCTACCTTCCACTCTCCTCCACTCTTCCTCTCCTCCCTCTCCCTCCCTCACTCTCTCCCTTTCCCTCTCTCTCCTCCCCCTCTCCCTCCCCCTCCCTCCACTACCTCTCCCTAACTCTATCCCTCCCTCTCCTCCTTCCCACTCCCTCTCTCCTCCCTCTCCCTCCCCCTCCCTCTCCTCCCCTCCCTAACTCTATCCCTCCCTCTCCCCTCCTTCCCACCTCCCTCTCTCCCTCCCTCTCCCTCCCCCTCCCTCTCCCTCTCCCTCACTCCATCCCTCTCCTTCCCTTCACTCTCCTCCCTCCTCCCTCTTCTCCCCCTCCCTCCCACTCTCCCTGCCTCTCCCTCCAACTCTCCCCCTCTCTCTCCCTCCCCTCTCCCTCCCTATCCCTCCCACTCTCCTTCCACTCCCTCTCCTCCCTCCCTCCCTCCTCCCTCCACTCTCCCTCCTCCTCCCTCCCTCTCCTCCCTCCCTCTCCCTCTTCTCCCCCTCTCTCTTCCTACCTCTCCTACCTCTCCCTCCCTCCCACTCTTCCTCTCTCTCCCTCCCACTCCCTCTCCCTCTTCTCCCCCTCTCTCTCCCTCCCTCTCCCTCCCACCTCCCTCTCCCCGTCTCTCTCCCTCCCACTCCCTCTCCCTCCCACTCCCTCTCCCTCCCACTCCCTCTCTCCCTCCCCGATCCCTCTCCTCCCTCCCCCTCTCTCTCCTCCCATCTCCCTCCCACTCTCCCTCCCTCACTCTCTCCCTCTCCCTCCTTCCACTCTCCCTCCCACTCTCCTCTCCATTCCACTCCCTCCCTCCCCCTTCCTCTCCCTCCCGCTCTCTTCCTCCCACTCCCTCCCTCACTCTCTCCCTCTCCCTACCTTCCACTCTCCCTCCCACTCTCCTCTCCTCCCTCTCCCTCCCTCACTCTCTCCCTTTCCTCTCTCTCCCTCCCCCTCCCTCCCACTACCTCTCCCTCACTCTATCCCTCCCTCTCCCTCCTTCCCACTCCCTCTCTCCCTCCCTCTCCCTCCCCCTCTCCCTCACTCCATTCCTCTCCTTCCCTCCACTCTCCCTCCCACTCTCCCTCTCCTCCCTCCACTCCCTCTCCCTACCCTCCCTCTCCCTCCCTCTCCCTACCCTCCCTCTCCCTCCCTCTCCCTCCCTCTCCCTCTTCTCCCCTCCCTCTCCCTCCCACTCTCCCTGCCTCTCCCTCCCACTCCCCCTCTCTCTCCCTCCCACTCCCTCTCCTCCCTCCCTCCCTCTCCCTACCTCTCCCTCCCTCCCACTCTTCCTCCTTCCCACTCTCACTCTCTCCCTTTCCCTCTCTCCCCCTCCCCCTCTTCCTACCCCTCCCTCCCACTACTTCTCCCTCCCTCTCCCTCCTTCCCACTCCCTCTCTCCCTCCCCCTCACTCTCTTCCTTTCCCTCTCTCTCCCTCCCCCTCCCTCCCACTACCTCTCCCTTCCCTCCCTCTCTCCCACTCTCCCTCCCACTCTCCCTCTTCTCCCCCTCCCTCTCCCTTCCACTCTCCTGCCTCTCCCTCCCACTCTCCCTCACTCTCCCCTCCCTCTCCCTCCCACTCTCCCTCTCTCCCTCCCTCTCCCTTCCACTCTCCTCTCTCCTCCTTCTCCCTCCCTCTCTCCCCCTCTCTCTCACTACC